>LBNU01014870.1:47937-66373 GCA_014162995.1 Artemisia annua | reverse complement strand
ATTTCTACTCATTTTTAGTTGCGCATCATAACAAGTTTTACACCAAACTTTACATTCATAATTGCAATAATACTCCTAGACCTCATCATGGAATTATACACAAGTATATGCTTAGTTCTTATTTGATTTCTTTTTAAAAAAAACTATATTCATACAAACAAGGATTGACAACCTTTGTTAATAAACAAGTTCTACTATAAATAAACAAATCCCTTGGGACGATCTCGACTTACCCACCTTTATTACACCGGACGAGTATACTTGCTCGTATGTGCTGAAGAATTAATCGGATAAATCGTGTTTATAAATTTTAAAACTTGCACTAGCAAAAACGTACATCACTTCCCTTACATCATCCCTTATCCAACCATCTCTAATTCCCTGGTCATACTTCTTAAGCCGTTGATCCAGCTGAATTCTGACATGTTTGAGCGTCTGATCACTGAACTTATGAGTTTCATCATATCTCATGAGCTTCTGAGTCCCGTCTTTGGCAAAGATGACCCCAAATGGTTTACTGATGAAAGAGCAAGGTTTCATGTCCGGGATTCTTGGAATTTTCATTTGTGGAGCGGTGAAGTTGAGAGAGGTTTGATAACTTTCAACTCCTAACTGTGCATCTTCAACTCTTGCCTTGATGATTCGTTGACGAGCAAACAATAGAAGTGAGTTGATGAGGTCATACTGAAGGTTACCAGGCAGATTCTGAACTTTGCCTTGTACCTTAAGCACATACATATCTTCGATGTCGTTAGGATTCAATCGATGATAGTCAGCTTCACTGAATGAGTATTCCTTGTCATCGCTTCTTCTGACCACAATCTTGTCAAGAAAGTTGTAACCATATCTCTTTTCTGCTTCAGGAATTTCCTTGATGCCAAGAATCTGGTGCTCTGAGTATACCTTACTTTTGGTTTTGAATGTTAGCTTCCATTTGTAGAACCATCTGCGCATTTCCGGCCAGTAAAGAGTCCCTAATGACGCTTCAACATTATATTTGGAGACTGATGTAGAGTACAGCCCCTTCATTTGCTCTTCAACATCATTGAGAGGATACGATGCAGCTTTAAACTTGGTCAGAGATGATGCATAACGGTGTGCTGGATCAGTGTTGCCATGAATGAGATATTGGAGATCTTTGTTGAAGAAATACTCTTTAGGGATCTTTGGAGTGTTAGGAGGACCAATGAGAGGTAAAGGTTGGGAGAGGTCTTGAAACGTAAAGTCAGGATCTTTTCCGTGGTAGATTCTATCCCATGAAGGCCTTTTTTCCCACATGATATTCTCTGACAAAGCACGTGCACATTCTTCAATATTGTATTCAAATTCAAGTTCGGATGTGGTGCATGTCTTGAATTCTGTGAATCCTGCTTTTCGAATCTCTACTAAATCAGAAAGTAGAAGTTTCTGGGTTTTCATTATCTTCTTGATTCATTTCGTGAAGCCTATTATAGATCCTTCTATTGGTACTTCTGATTCAGGAACATCAGGATAGGCATCAACCATGTCATTGAACCAGTTGTGTGTTGGAGCCGAAGGATCAATCCATTCTGGTTCTGGAAGAGCTGAAGCTTCCTTAGGTGGTTCAGCAACGTTGGGAGGAAGATCTTGTGGGATTTCATGTTCTGATCCCGGAACATTCAATTCCTCAGCTGCTTCCATATTAATGTCATCTGCAGTCTGCATATGAACTTCTTCAGTTGTCTGGACGGGATTATCAGCTTGAGATTGAATGTTGTCAGTGGTTGTTGGGGGTCTTGAAGTCGAGCCAGACGTCCTTTTGCGCTTTCCCTGTTGTTGTGGTTGATCATCAGGATCGTCATGGCGTCGCTTGGATGACTTGGTCCTTTTGCAAGACTCACCTTTTTTCTCAGCCTTTTTAATGGACCTGATCAAAGCCCTTTTTAATTCTTCTTCCTCTGGATCATCCACAATAGCTTCCAACAGCTTTCCCTTGAGATCACTAAGAGATGATTGAGCAGGTAAAGTCTGAACAGTTATTGGGGTCGTCTGAAACTTCTTGTTGACGATCCCTTCAAGATTAGCATCAACATAGTGTTCAACAGCCGCAGGGAGTATGTCATGAACGTGCTTTCTGACTTCCCTTGGTAGTCTCTCCATGACTCTTTCATTCACAGCTTGATCTATGTTGCAGACCTTAAATTGATCAATTTCCTGCTGTTGTTCCGAGAGCTGCTTCTGAATTTTCTCAAGTTGTTGTTTCAGTGAGTGCAGCAGACTTGGATGAGGAGCAACCTGTGATCCTTGGGTTTGTTGAGGAGTAACTGGTTGTGCTGAGGTCTGTTGATCTTGGGATGAGGTAGGTGGAGGTTGTTTGGTTGGAGGGACAAGAGGAACAATCTGATAGTCACCGACAATGTCAACATTCGTATCATCTGACCCTTGATCATCTTCAGCATGCTTAGATTCATTATCACTTTCAGCATCTTCTTCATTGGATTCATCATTACTTAACTTATCTTCTTCACTCATCACTTTTACTCTTTCATCACTACTAGCTTCTTCTTCTTCATCTGAACCTTTATCAACCTGATCTGTATCTTCCCTTATACTGTCACTGACTGTAGCTCTTTAGGTCGTTCAATATAATCTTGTGATGGGATGCCATGAAAGTTACACCCGGGTATTCAAATCCGCTGCCCATAACAGGTAAATTCAGGGTGTGACACTTTCGCTCCTTATATTAGGATTGAGGCACTGATGCGTACCTCAGGGTCCTTTTTTTACAAGTGAGGGTTGTACACTGTTATGTGTGCACAAGCCATGATGATATATGAATGAAGATGATAATGAATGAATATATGTAAAATTGTACCAATAGGAGTAATCAGAGCAGTGGTTGATCAGGACGACGATAGGTGAGAATGTTGGGAATCGGTGCCCTTCCTCCAATCAAGCTCTCCATTGTTCGGATATGGTTTCTGAACTTCAGTCTGTGATCGATTCGGTCCATGAACTTAAGAGCTTCCCTTACATCATCCCTTGTCCAACCATCTCTAATTCCATGGTCATACTTCTTAAGCCGTTGATCCAGCTGAATTCTGACATGTTTGAGCGTCTGATCCCCGAACTTATGAGTTTCATCATATCTCATGATCTTCTGAGTCCCGTCTTTGGCAAAGATGACCCCAAATGGTTTACTGATGAAAGAGCAAGGTTTCATGTCCGGGATTCCTGGAATTTTCATTTGTGGAGCAGTGAAGTTGAGAGAGGTTTGATAACTTTCAATTCCTAACTGTGCATCTTCAACTCTTGCCTTGATGATTCGTTGACGAGCAAACAATAGAAGTGAGTTGATGAGGTCATACTGAAGGTTACCAGGCAGATTCTGAACTTTGCCTTGTACCTTAAGCACATACATATCTTCGATGTCGTTAGGATTCAATCGATGATAGTCAGCTTCACTGAATGAGTATTCCTTGTCATCGCTTCTTCTGACCACAATCTTGTCAAGAAAGTTGTAACCATATCTCTTTTCTGCTTCAGAAATTTCCTTGATGCCAAGAATCCGGTGCTCTGAGTATACCTTACTTTTGGTTTTGAATGTTAGCTTCCATTTGTAGAACCATCTGCGCATTTTCGGCCAGTGAAGAGTCCCCAATGATGCTTCAACATTATATTTGGAGACTGATGTAGAGTCAGCCCCTTCATTTGTTCTTCAACATCATTGAGAGGATACGATGCAGCTTTAAACTTGGTCAGAGATGATGCATAACGGTGTGCTGGATCGGTGTTGCCATGAATGAGATATTGGAGATCTTTGTTGAAGAAATACTCTTTAGGGATCTTTGGACTGTTAGGAGGACCAATGAGAGGTAAAGGTTGGGAGAGGTCTTGAAACGTAAAGTCAGGATCTTTTCCGTGGTAGATTCTATCCCATGAAGGCCTCTTTTCCCATGTGATGTTTTCAGACAATGCACGAGCACATTCTTCAACGTTGTATTCAAATTCGATTTCTGATGTGGTGCACGTCTTGAATTCTGTGAACCCTGCCTTCCGAATATTCATTAAGTCAGACAGTTGGAGTTTTTGCATCTTCATTATCTGCTTGAGTCGTTTGGTGAAGCCGATAATGGATCCTTCTGTAGGTACTTCAGATTCTGGAATATCAGGATAGGCATCAACCATGTCATTGAACTAGTTGTGTGTTGGAGCCGAAGGATCAATCCATTCTGGTTCTGGAAGAGCTGAAGCTTCCTTAGGTGGTTCAGCAACGTTGGGAGGAAGATCTTGTGGGATTTCATGTTCTGATCCCGGAACATTCAATTCCTCAGCTGCTTCCATATTAATGTCATCTGCAGTCTGCATATGAACTTCTTCAGTTGTCTGGACGGGATTATCAGCTTGAGATTGAATGTTGTCAATGGTTGTTGGGGGTCTTGAAGTCGAGCCAGACGTCCTTTTGCGCTTTCCCTGTTGTTGTGGTTGATCATCAGGATCGTCATGGCGTCGCTTGGATGACTTGGTCCTTTTGCAAGACTCACCTTTTTTCTCAGCCTTTTTAATGGACCTGATCAAAGCCCTTTTTAATTCTTCTTCCTCTGGATCATCCACAATAGCTTCCAACAGCTTTCCCTTGAGATCACTAAGAGATGATTGAGCAGGTAAAGTCTGAACAGTTATTGGGGTCGTCTGAAACTTCTTGTTGACGATCCCTTCAAGATTAGCATCAACATAGTGTTCAACAGCCGCAGGGAGTATGTCATGAACGTGCTTTCTGACTTCCCTTGGTAGTCTCTCCATGACTCTTTCATTCACAGCTTGATCTATGTTGCAGACCTTAAATTGATCAATTTCTTGCTGTTGTTCCGAGAGCTGCTTCTGAATTTTCTCAAGTTGTTGTTTCAGTGAGTGCAGCAGACTTGGATGAGGAGCAACCTGTGATCCTTGGGTTTGTTGAGGAGTAACTGGTTGTGCTGAGGTCTGTTGATCTTGGGATGAGGTAGGTGGAGGTTGTTTGGTTGGAGGGACAAGAGGAACAATCTGATAGTCACCGACAATGTCAACATTCGTATCATCTGACCCTTGATCATCTTCAGCATGCTTAGATTCATTATCACTTTCAGCATCTTCTTCATTGGATTCATCATTACTTAACTTATCTTCTTCACTCATCACTTTTACTCTTTCATCACTACTAGCTTCTTCTTCTTCATCTGAACCTTTATCAACCTGATCTGTATCTTCCCTTATACTGTCACTGACTGTAGCTTTATCGGAATTCTGTTCATCTGAGCTTGTAGACCATTCTGACTTATCGGAATCTCCTGAGTTGTCTGAGCTATCTCTTTCCTGATTAGTATCAGTGAGTGATTGAGAATCGGATTCGTCAGGCTTATCTTCATCCTCGTCACCCTCAGAAGATTGAATTTCCAATTCAGCATCTTTAATGCCAGACCCTTCACCTTTCTTTTTCAGTTTAGAAATTTTGTCTTCTTCTGATCGTTTGCTTTCTTGTAAGACGTATTGCAATTGATCTTCTTCTTCTGATTCAGACAAAGGTGGAGTCCCAGCTTCTTCCTTCTGAGGTTGTTTACCCTTGCCCTTATCCTGTTTTTCCTTCTTAATCTTAACAATCTTTTGCCTAACAGTCTCTTCCTCGGCTTCTTCATCAGTACGTTCGTCACGAAGAGTAAGATCTTTCTTGGGCTGACGAGAAACTTTCTTTGATCTGAACTTAGGAGCCTTGAAGACCTTTTCTGTGTCTTTTGAAGCTGTTGTGGTTTTCTTCATGGTCAACCCGACTGAATTATTTCTTTGGGCAAGGTCATAGTCCTGGTAGGCCTTAGTCCCACGAACAACATCGGTTAACAGAACATCAGGAATTCTCATCCCCTGCTTCGTTGTGTTTGTCGTATGAATTCTAGCAGAAGAGTACATGAAGTCCATGGCAGTTGTGTGTTCCTTGTCTTCCCTTCTAGGATCAATGTCTGAATATACATGCATGAAATGACTGATGAGAAGCTTGGTGAACCGGTGAAAGGGGATTTTCTTTGTTGACGAGTTTTGGAACTGTCTGGCTTGAAAGGTCATGTCTTCCCAGATCAATTGAGCGAAGTCGATTGGAGCCTTTTTGACAACCCCCCAGTAAAACTGCATTAATTCCAGTGACGGGTGCTCATGCCCAGTTTCTCTACCAGTTACACAATTAGTGAGGATGGAGTAGAGAGTGAGCCAGGGTTGAGGAATGAATTTACGGTTGAATGATGATAGGTTGGTGAGTTTCGTTTGAGATTCGTCATAACCAATGTCCCGAAGAAGTCTAATTATTTCTGACAATGAAGGACGTGGAGTGAACTTCTTGAAGCTTCGGCTACCTTCAGCTGGTAAACCAAGAAGAGATCGTAGTATTCCGACATCAAACTGAACATCTTTGAGATCAAGGCGTAATCCCATGGTTTTGTTGTCCTTGCTTACTTCAAGAGTTTTCCAGAACTGTGTTAGATAGACTTCAGGTACAGAGCTTGAGCAGATGAGTAGCTGTCGAATGGAGTGTTCTTGTAGAATCTCCACAATGATTTGGCAGGTTGGATGACATGGGAGTTTCACAAGATCAACCTTCAGATTTGACTTAGCAATGTTCCTTTCATCACCTTGGATTAGTTCGTGCCTGGGAGTGGTTCCTTGAGACATTTTAGTACCTGAAATGCATTAACACAACCAACGAACAAGATATGGTGATGTTTAAGTTAGTGAGCATTACAATACGATACACAACCCATAAGAATTGGCATGATTAATCCATTCTGAACAAGGCATGCATCACAGTGTTAGATAGAACAAAGCATATTCGACAATACTCAAAGCTTGTGACAAACTCGATATAATTTTGAAAAATTTGGGCATAGTTTCTTTTCATAAAAGTCACAAACCAAGAACCCATACTCGATGGTTCTTATATTCAGTCCATCACTCGATAAAACTTCAAACTCGATAAGCACATAAAAATACAGATACTCGATAAGCAGATAGTCCATACTCAATAATCATGCATACTCGATAATCCAATGCCCCTTACTCGATAAGTATACATACTCGATAAACTAGGGTCTTACACGATAGGTCTTACTCGATAGAAATTCTTACTCGATAAGCTAATTCCCATACTCGATGAATTCTCTTACTCGATAAGGTTTCATATTCTACTTACTCGAAGAATAGAGACACCTTATATCGAGTAAGGAATTGGATTCCTTACTCGACATTAAAATGTCTTTATGCTTCGAGTAAGGCCAATATGAAGCCTTACTCGATGAAGGTTCTCATACTCGATAAGATCCAGAGTTTACTCGATAAACAGCATACCATACTCGATAAGTTCATGTCTTACTCGATTAGCTCAAAAATTTAATTATGGTATATGTTATGGGAATGTTACAGTTGGTTGACAAAAGGCATGTATACACATAATGCAGCACAATATCCATGATAATCCTAACACATTGCTCACAAAAGATCATATAGTCCCACGAATTTTCATAAAATCACGCAAATGTTATTCTAAGGGTCTAAAACTTAAGGAGCATGTATTAAGAACACAAACAAGCCATATTCAACTCATAAAACACATAACCATAAGCACGATATGACCCAACCACTAATACGAGGCTTAACCACACATTTTCACAAAATTACTCAAAACCAATGAATTCACGGCCAAATAGAAGATGTATTCTAACAATTATGGAGCTACCAAAGAAGCCCATCTACTTTAATTAGCTTAAAACCTCAAAACAAATAAACACCCAAAATGGGTATTCGAACCCTAATTCATGCTACTCAGAGAACAACAATTAATGAAAGATAGATTGTATGAGAGCAAAGAAAACAATTATAAGCACTTACAATCAATTAGAAATTACAGAAACAAGAATTAAGGGTCGTGGAGAAATTTGGCAGCAAGGGGTCGTTTATTTTGAATTGTGAAAATGAAAATGGATGAAATGTTATGCTTATATAAGAAAGAGTTTCATGGATTGGCAAAACTGATCCCTTGACTCGTTTAAGAAGCTAAACTTATTACATTTTGAACACATCAAGCCCCTCTAGTTGTCAAGTGATAAAGATTTAAGTTTAAACTGTTAACATTAAGAAAACTATGAGTGACGAGACTCCCCCTCGAACCAATACCACATATAAAGACAGTTAAAAGCAACTTTTTGGCTCGAGAGTAAGTCAGAAAGTGTGAATAAAAGTGAAGAAAGTGATGAAGATAAAAAATTCACAAGAATATGACAAATTTTCTCCCCCTCAAGATATGTGTACGAAAGATAGATTGAAATGTGTTTGGACAACATATCTTGAAGTAGTGAATTTTGAAATAGTAACGAAAAAATAATGAAAAGAATTTTTTTTTGTGCTTTTCTGGTTTTATATTTTTGTATTTTGTTTTTGAATAATTATTTACAAAAGGTTTTGGTGTCTGACTCGCTTAATTGTTTTTAAGAAAGGATTGTAAATCATCTGGAGTCAAACACCTCATACCAATCCGGTGAACTAGTTCAGCAAACCGTGATGGAGCTAATGGTTTTGTGAACAAGTCTGCCAGCTGGTATTCAGTACCCACAAAGTATAATTCGATTGTACCCTTTTCAACGTGCTCCTTGATGAAGTGATAACGGAGATCGATGTGCTTAGATTTGCAATGAAGAACAGTGTTGCAGGAGATTGCTATCGCGCTTTTGGAATCACAGTACATCGGTATTTTGTTGAATAAGTAGCCGTAGTCCATTAGTTGTGTTCGCATCCAAATGACTTGAGCACAGCAAGCAGACATGGCTACATATTCGGCCTCCGTAGATGATAATGAGGTGCAATCCTGCTTCTTCGATTGCCAAGACACAAGTTTGTCTCCAAGAAACTGCAAACCACCAGAAGTACTTTTGCGTTTGTCTACGCACCCTGCATGATCAACATCTGAAAAGGCTATTAGTTCAAAACCAGAATCCTTCGGATACCAGAGTCCCATGTTAATGGTTCCCTTTATGTATCGAAGGATTCGTATAGCCTCATTGAGGTGACGTTCAGTAGGACTAGACTGATAACGAGAGCACATAAATACAACAAAGACAATATCTGGTCTGCTAGCGGTTAGATACATGAGTGACCTAATGATACTTCGGTATTTTGTGGGGTCAACAGGTTTCCCATGTAAATCCACATCTAGCTTAGTTTCGTTGGCCATTGGTGTATTGTAGGTATCACAACTTGTCATGCCATGTTTCTTAATTATCTCTAGAGCATACTTAGATTGACTAAGGAAAATCCCACGTGGTGATTGATGAACTTGTAGTCCTAAAAAGAACGTAAGTTCACCCATCATAGACATTTCAAAATTTTGTTTCATTAATTTTGCAAAAGCGTTTGAATACTTTTTATGTGTAGAAGCAAAAATAATGTCATCAACGTATATTTGCATAATTAAAACGTCATCCCCGTGTTTTTGGATAAACAAAGTTGGATCTATCAAGCCTTTGGTAAAATCATTAGCAAGCAAGAAAGCAGTAAGTTTATCGTACCATGCCCTTGGGGCTTGTTTGAGACCATAGAGAGCCTTCTTAAGTCTGTAGACATGAGATGCTCTGGGTCGACGAATCCTTCCGGTTGACTAACATAGACTTCTTCACGTAATTCACCGTTTAGAAATGTTGTTTTCACATCCATTTGATAAACGACCATATTTTTGTGAGCAGCGTATGCAAGAAAAATGCGAACAGCTTCTAGTCTAGCCACAGGTGCAAAAGATTCCTCAAAATCAATTCCTTCTTCCTGAGAATATCCTTTAGCAACAAATCGGGATTTTTTACGAATAACTGTGCCATCTGCGTCCAATTTGTTTTTCCAAATCCATTTTAGCCCAATGACGTACACTCCATCTGATCGTTCAACTAATTCCCACACTTCAAGGCGTTTGAATTGGTCGTATTCCTCTTGCATTGATTCTATCCAGTTATCATAAGTGAGTGCTTCCTTAATGTTTTTGGGTTCTTCTTGACAAACTGTGAGTGCATAAATGCAATGTTCAGCATCGGAGTGAAGTCGGTGTCTTGTCATAACTGGAGCTGAGGGATGTCCAATGATGTTGACTAATGGATGATCTTTAGTCCACTGATGCGTTGAAGGATGAGGGTTATGAAACTGCTGCATATTGACTGATTCCAAATTGCGTGTTGACGACTCTACAATGTCTTCAAGGTTTGGAGTCGGAGCAAACGGATTGAAAAGCGCAAGTGGATCAAAATCTGCAGGTTCGGGTACTTGTTGTTGGTTCAGATCTTCAGCTGCATTGTCTGTATTGGAATCGGTTTGTTCAGTAAATGGGTTGAAGAACTCATTACAAGGTGCACTGTTGTCTACTGTAGTAGTTGTAGGAGCAGTTGTATCAGTTATTGGAATATGATCAGGTTGAGTAGCGGAACTAGTGGATACAGCTGGTGCACTTTGATTAAAAGTGTCATCAAACAGTGGTGCGAACAGGTTTCCAATTCTTTGCGGGTTGGTGACAGTGGTGCAGTTGAAGACTCTGGGAAGTTAGGACGGTTAGTTGCGGGTCCTAAGCTGTTGTGCTCAGAAGCCATAGTGGAAAGTTCATCGAAATTAGCGTGAATTGTCTCTTGAATTTCCCTTGTACAACGATTATAGATCCGAAAGCCCTTTGAATTTTCACAGTAGCCAATGAAGATACCTATGTCAGCTTTAGCTTTGAGCTTCCCAAAATCATCACGATCATTATGCGGATAGCAAAGAGCTCCGAACACATGAAAGTGTTGAACATTTGGTTTTCGTTTGTAAACAATCTCATAAGGAGTTTTGTTGTGGCGTCTTGTTATCATACAGCGATTTTGAGTATAACATGCGGTTGAAACAGCTTCAGCCCATAAGTAATCTGGTAATTGAGCATTAATGAGCATCGTTCTTGCAGCTTCCACTAACGTTCTGTTGCGTCTTTCGACAACCCCATTCTGTTCTGGACTTCTAGCAATAGACGTTTGATGTTCAATACCCACTTTCTCAAAATACTCACGAAGAGTTTGATTCTTAAATTCAGTTCCATTGTCCGTTCTGACTGTTCTGACTGTGTTTCGAAGTTGAACCTGAATTTTGGTGAGAAAGGTGATGATCATGGAAGGAGCTTGATCTTTGCTTCGAAGGAAGTAGACCCAAGTCCATTTGGAGTAGTCATCAACAATTACTAATATGTACCTTTTGCCGTTAATTGTTTGAACACGCATGGGGCCACACAAATCTATATGAAGCAGATGAAGAACATGCGTAGAACTTGGTTCAGTTTTAGAGCTGAAGTGGGCACGTTTGCTCTTTCCTTGTTCACAAGCAGGACATAAGTGATCTTTTAAATATCTGAATCGAGGAAGGCCTTCAACTAGTTTGTGATGAGCAAGATCTGTCATGGTTTTAAAGTTGAGATGAGACATACGCTTGTGCCATAACCATGATTTTGTCGAAGTTGCCTTTGAAAGAAGACATATAGGAGAAGAAGCGATCATGTCTGACAAAGATATGGAATAAAGACTGTTTCCACGAGTGCCGGACATGAGATCATTTTCTTGTAAATCGCGAACGAAGCAAGTTTTCTCTCGGAATGCTACTTCTAAATCCCCATCACAGAATTGACCGACTGAGAACAGATTGTGACCAAGGCCTTCGACATAATACACATGACTAATTTCGATGTTACCACTGACATAATCCCCATATCCCATAATTGCAGCGAAATGATCATTCCCGAATCTGACAGTGCCGATGAACTTTGAAACAAAGTTTCTTAACAGTTTAAGATTTCCTGTCATGTGTCGGGAGCATCCGCTATCAACAATCCAAAGAACAAGTTGAACCACCTGCATCACACGAAGGAGACAAAGATGGAACAGGTGTAAGGGTGGAACCCAAAGAAGTTGTGGGTTCCGTTGGGTTAGATAAACACACATTTATGATTTTAGGTATCCATTTAAAATTCTGTGTCCTTGCTAACCAACGTTGCCAACTCCAACTAGTTTGTGCTTTCTTCTTAAGGAATTCGCTAGGTGGTGACATGTTCTTAGTAATATTGTTCGCAACTACAGGGGCGACTACATCATTGCTAGAAACTACATTTGGCTTTCTACCTAGCATAGATTTAGAAGCAATAGTGGGCCTAGATTTTCTGCCAGATGTTCGTTTCTTATGACGAGATAAAAGAGAGTTTGCCACACATTTTGCATGATCACCAGATAACATACTTTTACGACAAAACACACATGAAGCATTAACATGCAAAGCATTCAAAGGTTCAGCATTCGTTACACAAAGATTAGGATTACAATTTGCCAAATTAGAATCTAAATCTAGTGCAACATGAGTTTTATTCAAATTCCTAAGGTGGTCTTCTACTTCACAGGCTTCTAGTTTTCCACTTCTATGCTTCCCGATCCTATTCTTCCTTTTGGTGCTTTTACGCTTTGATCTGTTAACGCTAGGAGTGGTGACTATTCCTGTGGAAGTTGAAGCATTCTCATTAGAAAGTATAGAGTGTGTTTCCTTAGTGGTTGTGTCGATGTTGTACATGCCTGGAGCAATTACATTTTTGCTAGCAAACTTTCCTTTTTCAAGTAACATAATTTTCTCTTTTAATTCAATAATGATGTGCTTCTTTTCTTGAATGTTAGATTCCAGCTCACGATTGCAAAAATAGATGTCATTGTTAATAACTTTTAATTCCTCTAGTTCCTTTTGATATTTTGAAATTTGACTTTGTAACTCTACAGCTCCATCCTTAAAGGAATTTGAAATTTTTTGACTTTGCAATTGCAATTCGAAAGAAAGACTTTGATTTTGACACCATTCAAGCTTCTTTTTAAGATGAGAGATCTCTTTTGAAAGTTTATTTTGCACATCATCATTGTGTTTCACAAGTTTCTCATTTTCTCTTTTTAAAACGCTTTCCTTACTCGATGAACACGAACAAGAACAGCAACGTAAGGATCCAAACAGCCTCTAAATGATGTTTTTTCTACCAAATCTAACCTAAAACAACCTATATTATCCCTTGGCGAATCATACCACTTGTTAGGTCACCATTTTGAAACATAAGAACACATAATCTTTAGAAAGAGAAAGAGAGTAGAGAGAGAAAGTGGAAGGAACTCTTGTGTGTGAAATGAAATGAACTTTGTTATTCCTAAGAGAACCAACACCCTCCTTGGAGGGTTTACATCACTATTTATAGTGTTTAGGGCATTATATAAGTTTCTACTATTATCAATATTGCCCCTTAGACTTTTACAAAATATAAAATCATGACATAAACTTAAGTAAACATTGATAATACTTGACTAAATAATATTATAAAGCAACCTATTACAAAACTTAATGACCGAGACTTGATATTAATAAAACGTGTTCCTAACATATTCTTTTTAAAGTAAGTTGCAATAATTATGTTTTTTTATTATTTTTTTGTTTGTTTTTTGTATGAAGACAATTATTTTGAGATGGAGACAGTAATAGCATAGAAAATGCATGAAAATACATGCCAATAAACTTTCTTTTTTTATAACATATTTGACCCACATTTAATCTCCTATCATATGATGCACTTCGTATCTTAAAAATATTGAAGTAATTATTTTGTGGTTCAACAAAACATAAATGTTACTATTAAGTTGGTGATAGGTAAAGTGCTTTCAAAACAAAGGTTGACCACTATGCATATTTTATGCATATTAAGTATCTGATGAAACGAAAAGTGTTACGCTTCTAGGGGGTCATTTAAGCCCTAATTCGTATAAATGTGATCAAATATTGCCCTAAATCGTTCCTTTTGTCATTTTAGGTACTTTTGAGAGGAATTCTGGAAAACATGCATTTTTGGACGTTTTTGGAGCATAAAAGTGAAGAAAACGACAAAGTCTCAAAAGATGAAGATTTACAACCTGACAGCGTCAGAAGTCACAAGGTGACGCCGTCAGAAAGTCTTGACAAAAGAGTGGAATCCAATTTTCAAATGACGGGCCAGAGGAAATTTTGGATTTAACACCTGACGCCGTCAGGTGTTAGGAAAAGTAGGCCGTCAGGAGTAAAGTTAAAGAGTGACGGCCCAGAAGGTTTTATAAGGTGACGGCGTCAGAAGTGGATCTAGGCCATCCGAGAAACCTAATGGCGGCGAGCTGACGGCGTCAGCCCTTATAACCTGACGCCGTCAGAGTGTAAAATCTATATATAGTTTTCTAATTTTCATTCATTAGTGTGGAACTTTGTGGAGAACTTTTAGGGCAAACCCTAAAGACGAATTTTCTGTACTTTTTAGGGTTTCCAACCCTTGGAACCCTCATGCTTAATTAAAGATAAGTCTTCACTTTAATTCAATCAATATGTCTATGTGTTGGTTGATTATCTCTTTTGCTTGTCTTTTAATTAACATGTGTAGCTAAATTCTCTAGTGTTTGCTTAGATCTAATGAAACCTAACTATTAATTATTGGTTGATTGGTGTGTGTTGTTGTTTGTTGGGATGATTGTTCCATCAATGTTAGGCTCAAGAAAACTGGCCAACCTCCTTTATGGTAACGTGCTTGAACGTCTTGGGAAACATGTAGCCAAGGCATACTAGGCTATTAAGGTAGTATTTAACGCATGAGCCACTGTTTACAACCCCTATGGTTGTGCCGTGCATGGCATAGGGCGAGATAAGAGCTCATAGAATTGGAGAGATATGTATGCCACTCCATGAGTTATTAGGAATACACCCTTCATCCACACAAGTAACACACATATCAATTAACCGGTAAAAGATAGTTAGGGAGTAATGAAATCTAAGTAAACACAATTTTCTCCATATTGTTTTCACAACCACAATAGTTTAGATATTTATTTTATTTTAATTTGCATAAGTAGTAAACTTGGGTTAGTTGACTAGCAACTAATTCCGCCCTTCCTCTAAAAACCGAGATTTTAATTGCTTTCAAAAAAATATAAAAATACAAAAAGAATCTTCCTTCCACCCTTAGACCTATTAGAGTAGCTTTTCTATCCTAACGAACACTATTCCCTGTGAGAGAACGATCAATCCCCCGTACTTACCACTATCCTATACTACATCGGTCAGGTACACTGCCTGGTGGGGTTGTAAGCCTCTTGAGATCCCTCGAGAGGTAAAACCTGTTGTAAGGTCACAAAACCACGCATCAAGTTTTTGGCGCCGCTGCCGGGGAATAGTTATTGTTTAGGTAGAATTTTTATTTCTTTAGGTCTACTCACTAGATTCCTTTCTAGTGAGATTTTTATTTTCTTTTTCTAGGATTTTCTTTAGTCTATCTTTTTCTTCGTGTTTTTGTTCGTAATCTTTACCATCCGCCATCATGGAAGGTGGTAACATCCTTGATCCCAACAACCCAATTCAACCAAACCACCCACCACAACCAAACCAACCTCCTAGACCCCGCACCTTAGGAGAGTATTCCCGACCTAGCCACCTTGGCTATCGAAACACCATTGAGCTCACTCAAGGAGCCAATGTCACTCCCTTGCGATCCGACACCATCCGGTTGGTGCAAAGCGGATGCGCATTCCATGGACTTCGTTCCGAAGATCCAAACCAACATCTCAAGGATTTCCTCAAAATCGTAGATTCCATAGACCTTGATGTTGCAACTCGAGAGACGACCCGATTGCGTCTCTTCCAATTCTCTCTACGGGACCAAGCTAGTCAATGGCTTGAGCGACTTCCCGCAGGATCCATCACCTCTTGGGACGATCTCACAACTCGTTTCCTTGCTCAATTTTTCCCACCGGGGAGAACTACCAAGCTAAGGAATGATATCTTGGCGTTCCAACAACGCCAAGGCGAAACCCTCTACGAGGCATGGACTCGATTCAAGGACTTACTCCAAAAAGTCCCTCATCATGGCATAGACCTTTGGCTCCAAGTCCAAATCTTCTATGACCACATCAATCTCCACACGAGGCAAACCATTGACCAAGCGGCCGGTGGCAAGCTACGTGATCTAAGTGCGGAACAATCATGGGATCTCCTAGAAGATCTTGCTCTATATGACAACGAAAGTTGGAATGATCCCCGTGATTTGAATAAAACGGTCAAGGCAATATCTTTGCCTTCGAATAATTCAAGCACTTCCGACCGTAGGATCATATAACTTGAAGACCAAGTCAAGTTTCTCATGAAATCCTACGAAGCTCCTAAACCTTCAAGCCAAGTGAACAAAATCACTTCTTCATGCGAATTATGTAGTAGTCCCCACGACACTCGTGATTGCATGGAACTCCCCGAACAAGCTTTTGCGGACTACGCATCCACGCGTACCGACGGAGCGGGAGATAAGTGGTACACTTTCTAACCCGAGCCAAACCCTTATGGAGATTCATATAACCCCTCATGGAAAAATCACCCCAACCTCAGGTGGAAGTCAAATCAAAACGCACCCCAAAACAATTCTTCCAACCCACCTAACCGGTTTCAATCCAACGGTAATTCCTCAAACCGTACCTTCAACAACAATCCTTACAACAACTATGGTAGTACCAACAACTTTGAAGGATTGATGTCCAATTTTATGGCGTCTCAAGAAGCTCGCATAGCTAAATTCACATCCGAATTCAATCAACAACAAGTAGAGATGACCAATAAAATTGACAACTTGTTGAAAGCCCTCAACAACCAAGTGCTATCACCCTCACAAAAGGACGCTAGAAATACCAATAGCGAACCACAAACCAAGGACCCCTCTTCATCCAAACATGTCCACTTCGTCAACGTTGTGACCATTAGACCAATTGATAGGAGTGAGAATGATAGTGAATCAAAGGATGAGAGTAAGGAATTAGAGGATGATAGGAAGGCTAAGGCTAGCGAAATAGAAGAAGTAGAGGAGGAGGATTACTTCAATAGGTTACCCACGAAGGAAGAGCGAGCATATCATAAGAATCTATTCGATGACTCCGAGACCCCATACATCCTAGGTACCCAATTTTCAAGGTGGGCGATCCATCTAATCTAAACATACCATGTAACATCGGGCATTTGCATATTTGGAAAGCGTACATTGACCCTAGAGCACCCATTAACATCATGACTAGAGCTCAATACAATTTGATAATGAAAAGTAAACTAGGGTATAGAGTGTTTCCCGATAAGGGATGGATTAGTAACTTCACGGGAAGAGTTAAAGGATTACCGGTTTATGTAGGAAACTTCACCTATATCACCGACTTTGTAATTGTAGAAGATACCCGCCCAATAATCGATGCAAGTGTGACCCAAGTAGTCTTAGGCAAACCATTTATCGAGGTCTCTAGAATGACTCATGAACCTTCCTTAGGGATAGTCACATTTAAGGATGAGACCGATGAGGTGAACTACCAAATGCCGTATAAGATAAAGCAATACCAACACTTGTCAAACGTTGAGAAGGAGCTCAAACAAGCGGTCTACTATAGGAATGATGAGGATAGACGTAGGGGAGTAGACTATGTCATGAAAAGGATTTTCGGTTTCTATAAGGATTGTTTGAACTTAGGGCCCGAATACAAAACCGGAAAAGAGGATGACTTAGGAGCCGTGACCAACGACGAAGTCACATAACGTACGGTGACTTTGAGTCTAGCTACAAGACTCGTAAATAAAGAAAAGCGCTTCTTGGGAGGCAACCCATGTTTTGTTTGTTTTTGTGTGTTTATTTGATTTTATTTGTTTCCGTATGTAAGTTATATTTCTTGATTATTGATTCATGCTTCAAACTAGATTGTGAAAATGCTTTATTTTGTTTTTAACTTCATCTTAACTACATATAAAGGTATTTTGCAAAAGCTAAGTGTAAGGGAAACCTAAATCGGTTTATATAGAACGAATGAACATGAATCATAACAATGAAATTAACTTACATATTAGTACTTGTTTGAGTCAAATGCTTGTATCGAGTCATAATGAATTTTTTCAGGAATTCCAGGAAGTAAGATTTAAATTTTCCAGAATTTTTCCCGGAAGCTTAACATGAGAATTCTGTCAGAACTTTCTGACGGCGTCAGGATTAACACCTGACGACGTCAGGTTATAATTTTCGGCAATTTTTGAAAGTTTTGTATTTTTCCGGAAACTTAAAAAGTTTTGTCAATTCTTTAACTTATAATCTCCAGGAATTCTGCAAAATATTCATTCCACAAGCATTATATCTTATTATATAGATTTTACCGCCGATTTTACGTGAGGTTGGCCTTTATCTTTTTCAGGTTAACAGGTTATTTTGGACAAGAAGACGTTTATTATTTTGGAAGGGAAGCTTTGAACGTTCGTCTATCTTGAAAGAAGATCTAACCATGTTACATCATTATCCACAACAAACGATTCAGGGGAGTATTTGATTTCATTCTTTCATCTTATTTACTTTTACGTCTTTTATTTGAACATT
>LBNU01014870.1:8797-21717 GCA_014162995.1 Artemisia annua | reverse complement strand
CGTATTTGAAAAATAGATGCTGATATCTTTATATTCAGAATTTGTTTAGGGTATCTTTTAAGTAAGGGTCTTCATAGTATCATATATCAAAGGTATTTGCAAAGTAATCGTTGAGCTACGGTTAAGACATCTATCTTATATAAATACTTGATTCATTATGTTGGCCCATTATCCTATTTATATAAATCACGTGTAAAACGACATCGTTTTCCATGTTTTTTTCCCGCCAAAATTCGGCCCATGTTCTTAGCCTGTTTTCTTGCCAACGGTTGCCCTGTTTTATTAGCCCAAATGGTATGTGTTAATTCACATACTTTTTTATGGCCAAATACCGACGCAAATAGACTAATATCACTAACAAATGCCAAAGAAAAGAGTATTTTTGTGTTTGTGATCGTGCAGGTACGGATATTTCAAAAACAGACTCAAAATCACAAAAACCCGACAAAAACGAGCACGAGAATGGAAAGTGTCAAAAGCCGAAGCCGAGGAAGTCAAAAAGTCAAAGTCAAGAGCCCAAAGTTCCAAATACATCCTTAGAGATCCAAAGAAAGTCAGAAATAGTCCTTGGTGCATAATTTGAAGAATTAGCAAGATTGGTCCCTCTACTTTCATAAATTGTCAAAATTAGTCCCTTGAAGATAATTTGAAGAAATGACAACAATGGCCCTCCAAATATTCAAAGATTGACAATTATGGCCCTTGGAAAGTACTATTCAGATTTGGCAGCTTTGGTCCTTGCAATTTCAGTTTTTACATAAATGGTCCTTGTGAACTCTAAACCATAAGCCTTATACTAGCCTGGATCCAAAATAAATAAATAAACAAACCCAATTTAGTTTACCCTTAACCCATTAGCCCATCTCACCTTAAAACCCACTGGCCCAATCCCTTTCACCTCATTACCCAGCCCAACCTTTTTCACCCCTGGTCAAAACCCAACACAACCCGGTCAACAAATTAATAAATTACCCCATTTAAAAACACGTGCCCCCCAAATTTACCCCAACCCAGAAAATAAGAACCCTAGTTACTGTTTAACCCCATTCCACCCAAATTCACCACAATTAAGGGCATTATGGTACAATTGCCTGTTCTTCTAGAAGCACTGACATGTCAGGGAATGTCAGGTCAGCAATCCATGTGATGGGACAGATGGCACATGATCCAAGGGCCAAAATTAGTGCGTATGATTGAAGCTGGAATCAAGGGACGAGATGAATGATGAGAAAGCACACCTGAGAGCTTCCAGATGCTTCCCCCAAACCCTAACTCACCTCAGCCTCAGCTATATAAATACCCCCTAGTTCTCATGTTTGTGTGTGTAGTTTTTAAGTACTGTTATGCTGTCATTTTAATTTTCTCTATTGTAATTTCAACCTTTATTGTAATCAAGCTTTTACTTAAATGAAATACTAGTTTACTTTTATAAAATTCGTATTTACTTATTGATTTTAAATTCTCAAGTTACATTTGATTACTGTTTAAGCTTGATTGTTAATCATTTAGTTTCTGTTATTAGTTTTTAGCTTTTATAATCAAGAGCTTTTCACTATTGTTCATCTCATATCAAAAAGAAAAAAAATCAGAAATATATATAAAAAAAATGTTTTCAAATTCTAAAACCTAGCTTCAATAAGCTAGTTTTCTCTTAGTTACAACTCATTTAAGCTCATATAGCTTCTGTGAGTGGTGTAGGGTATTAATTAGTTCTAATCTCTCAAAAACACAAAAAGTCAACTAAAGTCAAACTGCTTATCAAAATAAGCAGTGACTTATTCAGAAGGTGGATTGATAGTCCAAAGGAGTAAGGGAAGCTTTTGGCCTATCCAAAGATAGGCTAGCTTAGTGAACCTCCTCAATTGTGGCTGAGGAGGATAGTACTTGTGAGTTGTTCATTATTTCATTTCCTCACAATCATTCATAGTATAGATCTGTGTTGTTGATTGTTTACTGTTTTATTCGTGTTATTTAGTCATTTGGTAGCTTATGATAATAGATTGCATCATTCTATCATGGTTTGCAACTTATTTGGTCTTAACTGTTTCATATTTGCATATTGAGTTTGAGATGTGAATTGTGTTTGAACCTGAGATATGTGATTATGTTTTCCTTTGAGCTTGTTGAATCATAATTAGAACTGTTTTGGTGAAATTGACTCTAGAATCTGTTAGCCTCTTCACAAAAAATTGAGACAGATTGCTAATAGGGTGTTTGGTACAGTGTGTTTGAAGGTAGTTACATGTGATTCAGTGTGGTTTGTTGATTAAGTCATCTCACATAGGGCAGAAATAAACATAATCTAGCATAAAATCAGTAGGTTATTAGCATAAAGTCAAAATCACTTAGTTAGTTTATTTGTTGCTTAATCTGTTAGCTATTTAGGTGTTTAATCATAGTATTTGCTGCATAATCTGTTAAAGTAGCTTAACATAGTCAACTTCTAGTTTAAAACATCATTCACACTTAGTTAGGAGTAATCATAGTTCACATTAGTCAAAGTTTGCATAATTTTCAAAAAGTTAAAAACCAAAAAACTGTCTTCAATTAGCCTCTACACCAGATCCCTTTGTGAGCTTAATTTACAGTGGAATGTGTTTAAATTTAGTTGTCTATGATATTTTCCAGCTTGTGAATTTAGATCAATAAAGAAATTTCAGTTTGGAACTCATTAGCTTATCTCAAATTAAGCTCAAAGTTGCTTATCTGCTGTGAACTTACCCTGCTACTCAGTCTTTAACCCAAGTTCATGAGCACTTATCTAGTAATCTAGTTGAGCTTAGGGTCTGTATTTTAGGGCAAAAAGTTAGTCAATCTAGTAGACTCTAGGTTTCAGCTTTTGGTTTCAATTTTAGAGCTTATTTAAACTGCTTATTCTAGGCTGCTTTTCTGTCCCAACAAGTAGCATATGCTGATTGATCAGTTTTTGTGCTTTTGGTGATTTTTGCTTGAATTCTTGAATCCAGTGTATTATTTGTGCTTAATTAGTTGTGCTTGAGCATTTCTTTCAGTCCTGTCACTTTTGGTTTTGATTTGAGCTTATTTAGAACTAATTAGTGCTTATTTGGGACTGTTTTGATTTGCATTGCATGATTCTGAGTTCCTTTTGGTCATATTTGAGTGTTTTTGAGTTTATTTAAGTCCTAAGGTCATTCTGGAAAAGTTTGACTTAGTTTGGTCGAACAGCTTATTAATAAGCACTTTTTGCAAACTGCTTTTTGGCCCAATAAGCACTTAAAAGCTTATTTTCCAAAAATTTCTTTTCCAGTAGCTTTAGAATATAATTTTAGATTTTTCATAAAAATTTCAGAATTATTTGATTAGTTTTGCTATTTCTTTTTCACTTTTCTTTATTTTTAAGTCATTTTTAATTCAAATTAAATCACAAAAAGACAAAAATAATTTTCATTTTTATTTTTAAAAGTAGTTTTCAGTTTATTAAGATTTTTAAAAAATTAAATTGGTAGATTAAATCTTTTATTTTAAAATTAGTTTAAATTTCTTTTATTAAACAAAAATACAAAAATAGTTTTTAATTCTTATATAAAAATAAAAAGACAAAAATAATAATTTTCTTTTTCTAAAAATTTTCTTTTATCATTTTTAGTTTTTAAAAATTTAAATTGCATCCCTAGAATTAGATTTGCATTAGTTTTACGTTTTTAGTTGTTACGTTACGTTTATTTCACGTTTATTAATTCGTGTTTACGTTTTTAGCTTACGTTTGCTTTGATTACGTGATTTACTTTTCTAATTGCTTGATTGTGTTTTATTTGCTTATCATTAGTGTAATTATCATTTTTATCACTTTTACCATTTTCACTACACGTTTTACGATCCGGAAATCGAGATTCCATTTAACCTTCACACGGATACGACCCGGGTAATTTCTTATTCGTTGAGAAATTACTTGGAAATATACTATACTAAAACGAGAACACCACCAAGTGATCCACCAAAACAAAAAATCACCGCTCAAGTATAGGTAGATCCAGAACCTTCAGCAAGTACGATCATTCCATCATCGCTGCCTCAATTATTTGTTTTAACATGTCTAGAGGCTTCCTTGAGCTCAACAACATCAAAACCATAAATCCACAAATCCAGAAGAAAATGGTAAGTTACTTTTATATGCAGTAATTATGGTTTAATTACTTATTTAGGGTTCTTAATTTAAGGTTTAGTTTCTTAATCCCTTTAGCCCTAATTTTAGAGTTCTTAATTATGGATTTTAGGGTTCTTAATTTCGTGATCTTTTTTGCCCTAAGAGTGGGTCAGTCTAATGTCGCCACCGTTTATGGCGTTGACAACAACGATGATGGCAAGTTTTTTTATGTTTAAAATAAGCACTTACAAGATGTTTGTAATTATGGGTTTTGTGTTCTTTGATCTAAAATAATTTTGGTGTAGCTTTAATATTTGATTATGGGTTTGAACGGTCTATGGATTATAATGTTTTTTCGTTGCTTTTTGTTTTAGGAATGTGAAAGTGGTATTCAAATGTGGTGAAGATGCTGTGGTTCATGGGTTAATGTATCGGTGCCTACCATGTGTTTGATGAAAGTCCTCAAAGAATTTGGTCTGTCGTAAGTTTATTTCTTGGGAGTTGTTTGTGTTACTTATTGAAACTATTTACATAGAGAATGTTGAAGAATTGCTTATTAAAAATTTAGCTTATAGGAATTGTTGTTATAATGCAATTGTAATTCTTTTCTTACGGATGTTTGGGTGTTTGGCACGTGATTCAGTTGGATTAGATATATGTGGCCCGTAGGTCTGCCAGACATGTAGCACAACAAATCGTTTGGATTTTATAAAACTTTTATAATATATTCACTTAAAATCGTTTATATAGCTTATGTGTTTTTTTACCCACTTTGAAATTATCTTTTACTTGGTTGCTTCTGGTGTAGCTATCAAATACCAAGGCAGGAGCTACAACAACCAGCGTTGCGTAATGTCTTATAAACCTATAATAGCTAAACATGTTCGTTATGCTTTCAATGTTTGCTCTCATAAATGTTTTAAGTAGTTACTTTTTTAGCATAGCTGTATACAGTCACCTTTTTTTCGCTCAGGAAGCTGATAGGGAACAAGTTTGGCATCTACGTTACGCGTGTGGAAAGGCACCTGATGCAATCTAATTCTGGCCCATTGTGTACTTTTATGTTAGTACGTTGTTTCAATCCGGTTTGTTAAGAGAAAAATTTGTGTGTTATATTTTTTTCTGTTCTCTTTTAACGAAAGAAAGACGCTTAATAACTTTATTTATCACTGTATGCATGTACGTCAGCTCTAAAAGCAAACACCCATATAAAAATAAGATAATCTTGAAAGTTCTCGCCGGATTAAGATGGTGAGCAGTCTTGGTTAGGCTTAAATGTTACTCATGTATTAGTGTTCTATCATTTTAGCATAAAGCTTAGAGGTAATAACCCTCTCTGCAATTTTTTCGGATATTGAAATATGGCCTATACTATAGGGGATACATTTTGTATTAATTTCTCTTCATACGGGAGAAAGTATAAAATTTGGCCTATATGTTTTTTTTTTTTTTTTTTTTTTTNCCATCGGGTGGTCATCTGCCAGATGGTTACTCAAGATAGTGGTTGCCCAAAGAAAATGCATAGCAAACATGGTGCCCATTACACCTGTAGTTCATTTGACAAGTGAGTGTTTCATTGTGTTTAATGGTTTTTTCATTTGTAGCTGTTCTTTACATATGGTCGCTGGTTTTTTTGTAATAGGTATTACTAACACCTTGCACTTTCAGACTTTTACGTCCGGTGGAAATGATAATTCTAGACCGCCTGTTGTCGGCAATCGTAGGAGTTCTGCTACAAAGCGGAGGCGTGTATCGAATGAAGGTGTGTTAAAATGTGTATCTATGTATTTATAAACATGTTATAAAAGTGGAACCACCAATGTTTATCTGCTGATTTTAGCTTAAATAACACCCGAGGTAGTTTTTGATGTATTCGCGCTTTTCTCAGCATGCCCATCCTTTCCGGCGTAGTGGTGCTTCTAAAAACAGCAAGGCAAGGAAATTCGTGAGCAAAAATCTGAAGCGGAAGGATGGAAGGACTCCTCAACACAAACAAAGAAACAAAGAAAATGAACTTATGTTCCTTAAACTTTATTTTTTTATTATTACTATTTTTTCCTTTTTTTTCTTTTTTATTCTGTTTTTTTCTCTTTTGGGTTCTGTTAGCAGGTGTGGATGTGTTCATGGTGATCGAGAGGTCTGTTGGAAGCCCAAGTTCGAAGATAAACTAATGGATTTAGAACCACGTGTGGCTAGGAATACCTGCTACACATCCGTTTTCGGATCCAAGGACTGGTGGATGCTCAACACGTGCTGGTAATGTGAACACATTAAGGTGGTGTTTGGGATTACTTTTTCTTCTTCTCTTATAGGCTGACCCAAATAGCAGCTTCTCAATTGCAAAACATATAAAACTCATCTTCAACATTGACCTTAAAATAAGAAACTTAACACATACCAAATGCGCTTATTAACCAGCATATTATTTATTTTTTTGAAACATGCTTACGAGTTACGTCTATTATGTTATTTGATATATTTACAAATTTGGGATGCCCTGTCATATTAGGCGAGTTTTTGTGAACCAAGTCGTACCCACATTGTTCCAAGTAGTATCGCTGCGTTTCTCAAATGGAATAACTATTAGGTGAGTTATGTCACTGATAACTGGTAGCTTTTTATTTTGAAGGATTGCGGTGACCAGGAGAATGATAGATTTTAATAAATATCCAGTACCTTTAATATGCTTATAAAACTGTTAATACCTCAACAAAATTTATATTCTGAATATGATTATATATATATATATATATATATATATATATATATATATATATATATATATATATATATATATATATATATATATATATATATATATATATATATATATATATATATATATATATATATATATAACAGGAGGTGTTACACGTATAATGCCACCTCATTGCCCAGTCATTGCCCAGTAATTCATTATCAACCATGTCATCACATTGTCGCCATGTAAGCAATCTTTTCATTTTTTTTATTTGCATTATTTTAATTTTTTTTTCGAAATTCTGTACATTATTTTTAATTTTTTTAAATTTATTTTATTTGCATTTTGTTAATTATTTTCAAAAATGAAGTAGTATTTTTAAAATTAAATTCGTTTTTAATATTTAGTGTAAAAATGATTTGCACATGATTCGAACATTGGATCTTTAGATTGAATGCAAACGTCCCAACCAATAGAGCCAAACCATTGATTGTGATCAAGGACCGAAAACAAAGTAAATATAGGCCTAAATATTTAGCAAACTAAATCTTATCATTTAATTTGACAATGTATACGACCAAAATAAGTTAATTTGACAATATATATACGATTTATAATCACATTTTTTTAACCTAATTGTTGCGGCTCTCCAAATTCTATTCCACATAATTCATATTCTGCTATTACTAATTGATTTTCATGTTTTAATTTGCAGGACATGGCTGGTGCTATGATGCTTGCAACCGTGTTTGTGTTGAATACGCCTCCTACTTAAGTTTTGCTTTTTAGAGCTACAAGTATTACTATTTTTATGAATTACATTCCGTTTCGTTACCTTATCATAAATCTAGGAACCTTAAGAGTTGCATAATCGGTTTGGGATTATTATTATTTTTATGATTGTGATTTATTGTATCGTGATTGTCGTATGCATGCTCTCAACAGAACGTCCACAAGCAATATTTTAGGTAATGGGGGCTGTTGTGGTGTCTAAAGATATTATTGTGGGTGCTTGATCACAACGATTAAAGCCGGAACAACCTCGAAAATGGTTTTTTTAAGGGAAGTTATTCGGTATTCTTCCTTTAGTTTAGCAATCTGTTTAATTTGATATAATAATTGTATTAATCTTTGAAACTAACTAACTATTTTTTAAATATGATATTCAATATTGATGTTATGTCAGGAGGAGGTTACTTTGATCGTTGTCGACAATTCTTTCATTATGTGGAGCGCAACATCTTTAGGAGGCTATTATAATCAACTTGAAGCTATTGAATTGTATTGTCATGCTAAACTTGAGATCATTTAATTACTTTCCCTCTCTCAAATATATATATATATATATATATATATATATATATATATATATATATATATATATATATATATATATATATATATGCGCCTAATTAACAATTAAGTTGTAAGTAAACAAAATCATAATAATAGTTGTATTTGGCATTCAATTGCATAAAGGTTAATTGCTTACTGTATTGTATTTGTTCTTCTTTGGAGTATCGATTCACAGTGTAAAACACTACTACGTATTTGTTTCTCAGGTATCATATATGGCAGTGACTTGGACCTTTCAAGAGGATCCCTTTTTCCCTGTTTTATTAATCAGCGTCAATGGAGTTCTTTTAAGCATAAAAGGGTGCTTTTCTTTGTTGGAGCGTACTTGCATAATGATGACTATCGAAGTTTGTTTGATGTTACGCAGTGAATCGGAGATGGGTCCATTGATAAATCAAGAGTTTGGAAACTAACTGAAATCATGTAGCCACCACAGTGTCGTTCCATAAGGTTTCCAAATACCACATCTTCTGCCATGTGTGTAAATCATCATATTTATTTATAACTACATCTCTAGCTTGGTTTGTAAATCTTCTAATATACGTTTGTATCATTAATGATTAATTTTTTTAACAGGTTTTAACTTTTAATGTATGAGAAGTTTTGAAATTTAAAAATGAAAAGGAAACTTGTTAGATGGAAACACAACTGTTCACTCTTTAATCGCAACTATATCACTCAGTGCACCGTAACAGCTGTTGTGGCTCAAAATATCAGCTATCAATGAAAATACTTTACCTACGCTTACATTCAATACAATCATCATTCTTCATTGTGATGGTGCATTTATGCTCAAATAGTTACACCTTTTTCTGCTTTTTTACAGCTACAACACCACAAATAACAGCTCCTCCTTTTGTAAAAGATAAACACCGCTGCTGTTTATGTCCCGGTAATGTAAATATTTTGTTATTGTATCTTTAAAATGTCATTTGTGTGTTTTATTCACTGATGGTTATCCGTGGTGCGCTTGTTACATTTCAGATACAATAAATATGAATGACATAACAACATGCAAGCATCCAGTATTCAGGCATGCCGGCTTTGAATGTAGATTTTTTTCACGTACACTTACATGAGTTTGAAAGGACATTTAGTTATGAGGGGAATTATAGACATTTTCTTTCCAAAGGCATCTTGCATGTATCCTCAATGAAACTTTGTTGATATCATATTCAGGAATGTGTAGCAATTTTTTGGTTTGATGTAATTCTTTTTCCGTTTTACTTTATAGATTTGGTAAGAGGACTCCTGAAGGGATATATTATACATTTAGAGATATGACACACGAGTTTCACTTTGTATCTTTATCGTATTAATTATGCAGCCTCGGACTACTATGAGTTTGCAAACCTATTAACCCCTGAGGAACAAGCTTAGAGACTGAAACTGAGAGTGTGTTTTGAGAAGGAAATTACAAGTTCTCAAGTTACAGGAAGTTGTACCACCATACAACGACATGGTGGTCAGCCACGTCAAACAACCCAACGTTAGTGAACAACTTATTTTTTTAAATATTTTTGCTATTGCACCAGCCGTCTGTTATTTTAGGTTTAAATAGCGTCAGCCTTTCAGGTTTTCTTAGGAAAATTTACTGACGATTGCTACTATTTTAGGTATAACTTCACACGTTAGTGAAAGCTCCACCAATTTACAACAACATATTACTTGCTCATGTCAAACAGTCCAAGGTTGTTCAGTCAGTTACTTTTCATATACTTTCACTATTCTGTTGCGATTAATATTTTTAGTTTAACTGATGAGTGCTCAAACACTCATCATTTTTGGTCAAATCTGAAACGCAAAACATCTGAAAACACGCAAAAACGCATCAAAATGATGAAAATACCCAAGGATCGTGTTTTATGTGTCTCAAATGCAAAATGTTTAAAAACAGATGAAAAACGTACAAAGTTTGCATAATTGGCAGTTTCAGTCCCCCAACTTTCAAAAATTGGCAAAACTAGTCCTTGAAATTCAAAAACGTGGAATTTTATCATTCAAGGTCCCTAGAATATTTTAAATTATCAAAATAGGTCCTTGAATGCAAATTTGGAAAACTGGCAATTTTGGTCCCTGAACTTTGGGAAAATTACAGAAATGGTCCTTGGGGTTTTAAAAGTGCAAAAGTGGAATTTTTGGTCCTTTGGTTTTCTAAATTGGCAAGTTTGGTCCTTGTAATATCTTTGGAGGACTTACATTTTCAGTCCTTGATCTTTTGGTAAATTACACAAATGGTCCTTGTGATTATCATAAACCAAACGACCCTTCCTTTGTTTATAACCCAACACCAACCCAATCCAAGCCCAAATCCATCCCAACCTTATAACTCCCATAAACACCCCAGCCCACTGGCCCAATTTCACCTCAGCCCAAATGCCCTTTTCATAATAAACACCCCGTTTATTATCCCCCCCCTTAGTTATAACACCCAGTCAAACTTTCCCTCCTTCTTCCCCACGTGGTACTGCCACCACCTTCCCCCTCCATGCCTACACATCAGCAAACCCTCTCCATGTTCCCCCAACTCCCACAAACATCCAAAGTTCCTTAATTGCTTCTCCATAAACTCACTCAAAGATAGCTTTTTTAGCAGTCAAAGAAAAAGGCGCCAAAATGGTTTCAAAGGTCAAGATCAAAAGAAAATCATCCAATGGCTGAGAATTGTGGTGGGAAGTGCTAAAAAGTCTTCACAAACCCTAATGGAGGGATATAAAAAGAAAAAGATGGAAGAGAGGAGTAGCAGTTAGAGAGTAGTTTTAGTTTAATTCTTGTAATGTCGAATTTATTGTCAGTCTAAATTTCCAGTAAACCATTAGCTTGTAATTTGTTATCTTCAAGTAATATAAGTTTTTAGTCTATCAATTTAAGTATTTAAACCATTTTCACTTTTATTCTGAATTTCATGCTTTTAGTGAAATCTTGGGTAATGCTCAGTTCTTGGGTGAAATGATTCCATAAGCTCATTTAAGTTAAACATTATCTTTAGTGAGTTTACATTGGTTAATCAATGTTTAAAGGCAAAGAAAAATTATAAATAATCAAAGAAAGTCAAAAGTGGAATGGTGATTGTGATATGGGGATTCTGGTGGTAGTCTAATGAGCATTGGTGTGGTGTGTGGTGTTTGAGCCTATCTAAAAGATAGGCTGTTGTTGAAAGTGTTCCCTATTTCAGTTAGGGACTGAATTTGTAAGTCTCATTTTCTAGATTCAAGTTTCTTCTACCATAATTAGTGATATAGTGTAGATTGTTAGTATTCAGTTTAATTGTTGTTTAGTCTGCTAGTTTAGATCTAATTAGAGCAATAATGCATTAGTTGTAGTTACTATGTAGATTGTCTCAAGTTTATTACAGTTAATTGTTAGACCACTGTTGCATTATCCATAGTGGTGATCTAGTTGTTCTTTGATTGTTATTTTTGATCATTTAGACTGAAATACAGATAAGAATGCTAGATTGATCTTAATGCAGTGAGCTTGCATCTTGTAATAACAAGGCATAGTGTGAACCACCACTGAAAGGGGTGTTTGGAATTATTTGTTAAACTGCACTATTGTGATTCTCAGTGGATAAATTCCACTTAGACATTGTTCTTGGAGTCAATATAGAGTAGTGGAAGCATAAAATTCAGCAGTCACTAGGAAAAAAGTCAAAATTGGTTTAATCCTGTTATTGCATGCACAGTGGGTTGATTTAGGATCTTAAATCATAGGATTAGGTAAATTAGTGTATCATTTAACTAAAACAAGTTCTAAATCATCTAATTACAACATCTAGACTCTGTTGAGATCAGTTGAAATCTAGTTTGGTCAAACCTTAGGTGAAAAATCAAAAGTCAAAGTTTCTACAAAAAAGTTTTTGAATAAACTTGTGATTTTTGTTGTGATCTAAATACTTGGTCTCTGAACTTGTGCTTTTAGGATATTGTTAACCTGTTGCTTTTCTTGCTTCTAGTATTTTTCATAATTTTTAAATTGCTTATCTAATTGCTTATTTCCTTGCTTAGTTTAGCCTGTTTTTACAAAGTATACCCTGTGCACAGTTTTCTCAGCAAGTTCATAAGCTCTTCATGGCTTATCTAGAGGGGCTTGAGCCAAGTTTTTGGGTTCTTTGAGAAGCCCTTAAACTCAGCTATCTAGTTCCAAGCTTAATTTCAATTTTCTAGCTCATTTTGCAGGGCTGCAAGCAGCTTCTTCCTTGTCCCATTCTTTGTGTGTTCTGAGCAAATCAGAGTTTGAAAGCTTTTTCATAAGCTTGTCAAAAACTCTCCTATGGGCTTCTTTGTGTGAATCTTGTTTTTTTTAATAGCCTTTTAGCTCATCTTGATATATCAGTCATTTATTTGAGCCTACTAACTTATTAATTAAGCTTAAAAAGGCCCTTCACTTGACTGATTGAACCAAGTATTTGAGTGTGGATTTGATAAGCACTTATTTGCTTACACCAAGCTTATTAGTGCTTATCTTTGTACCTTTTTACTAGATTCTAGTACCTTTTACTTATTCACACTTTATTTTGTCTCTTTATTCATTTGATTAAGCTTGTTTGACTGCTTATTTGGGCTTGAATTCATCAAACTTAGCCAAAAGCTAAACTGCATAAGCTCATAAGTTACAAAATGCTTATTTTCTTAGGTTTTAAATTTTTGTCTTTATTAAACTTACATATTTTTAGTGTCTTAATAGTTTTGTAATAAGAAAAATCAAAAATCACCACTTTTACTTTTAGTGATAGCTTCTATTTAATAGAATTTATTT
>LBNU01014866.1:88488-133710 GCA_014162995.1 Artemisia annua | reverse complement strand
CTGTTCCATTAGGACCATTTGACCTGGAATAAACGGACCTTAGCTGTGTTCCCCACCTTTCCCAATCCTTCTATCCAGAATTTCACACTGACAATTCTAGTTCACCAATCACTATTGCACCTTGGAAGAACAGGAGTTGAAGTAGGAGTAGGGCCTTTAAACTTTTTGAGCCTGTGAAATGTGAAATGCTGGGTGGATTTGAGAACTTGCAGGCAAAGCTAACTTGTATGCAACCTGACCAACTCTAGTCACAATTTGAAAGGTCATAGTATTTTGGATTGAGTTTATTGTATTTTCCCATTCTCACTGTGGCTTGCCTATGGGGTTGTAATTCAAAGCACCCATTGAGCAATGTCAAATACCCTTTCATCCTCCTTGTATCAGCAAACGTTCATTCTGTTTGTGGACCTTCCAAATGAACTTTAGCAATTGATAGTAGCTTCTCTTGCAGCCAATGACCTATCTCCACTTTCCACTGAACTTTGACCTTATGAACATAAGCTATAGGCTTGCAGGAGGTTGACCATAAAGGACCTTTAAATGGAGTTATCTGAGTAGCAGTATGGTAGTTTGTATTATACCAGTTTCAGCAAAGAGACCCATTTTGACCAAGCTTTTGGTTTTTTCACCTGTCATGACCTTAGGTAACATTACAGACACCTATAACTACTTCAGTTTGGCCATCAGTTTGGGGATGGTATGAAGTAGATAAGTGCAGGATAACCTTCACATTTTGAACAACTCTTTCCAAAACAAGCTTAGGAAACTTTATCCCTGTCACTTATATCACCTTTGGAAGACCATGAAGCTTGTACACATTGTCTAGAAACACCTGAGCCACCTGAACAGCTGTGAAAGGGTGACTTAAGAAATCAGTGGTGGCTGATTTCTTGCCGGAATCTTGTTTTCTTGCCGGAATAAGCCGGAGAAGATAACCAGGAATTTCAAGAATTGTCAGTGTAACAGTTTTTGAAGAGAAAATGGTGCCAGGAAAGAGGCTCCTGATACCACTTGATATGATCTTTAGATTCCTAATGAAAGAAATGGAAAGATCTCACAGTTTGTGAACACTCAAGAACAAGAATAGAGTATTGATCACAAAAGTGATTTGTTGTTATGAAATGATTGTTTGTTACAGAATGAGAGGAAAGGAAATGTTTCAATTATCAAGCTAAATGTAAATGAGTACAATAGGAATGATTTATACAAGTGTTGGATGATAACTGATTTTCCGCCAAAAGTGATATGGAAAATCAGTTACTAATGTGTTGACTTTTTGACTTATTGACTTTGATAGCTAAGCTTAGTCACAAAATACCCTCATGTGCAAGACACACGGGGTATTTAACGGATGTGACTGACGACAGTTAGTTTAAAAGGCTTTTAGTGATGCAAAAAGTGAGCAGTTGGAACCTTCAGTGTATTTAATTTTTGTCTGGACTCGATCGGCGTGTATTTTATGGATACAAGTTCAAGAACGAATTAGTGTTATTTTACTCTTAATAAATATATATCTTTTGTTTACGTGTATTTCTACTTTACTATTTAGCCTTTACATTTGGGCTGACTTTGATATGTGAATCCTATAGTTACGTAGTCCGACACTAAACATAACTTTGAAATTGCCACGTCATTGTTGTAATTGATTTTTTTCCTTAGAGCATTAATATTATCGGTGGTGTTTTTGCTGAATATACTAAGCTTTCTTCAGCCATTTTTTAACCATTTTCAACCATTTTTAACCTAATCATTTTCATAGTGTGAAGTTTAAGGATGACAATGATATCCAATAATAACAGTATTATTTATGATTAAACAATAATTGTTATTTCACACTATTAATCTTTTTCCCAATTACACACGCGCATGTCGACAATCTTACTAGAAAAAAAAATACAAGTAGTCATCAACCCGAAAGTGATCCTATATTGTGCAACACAACTTTCTCACATATAGTGCAGCACTCATTTATGATCTCGATGCCGCAAGTTGCGCACATACCATAGAACTGAGATGGGTACCCATAAACCAGGTACTTGATCAGCTGTCGGCGCGAAACCTTTGTGGTGATGATGACTCAAGTTGTGTGCGCATTGCGTGAGAAACAGCTCATTGTCACTATCCGCAATAATTAAGCAATACTACTAAAATCCGGTAAACGCGGTGATTGAAACTGAGTCTGAATGAATTTGAATTCAAATCACCTACCAATTCGACATTGTTTAGTCCTTCGGCCTGAGACAATCGTCTTAGCAAGGTTTCGGCCAAATCTTGAACGTTGATATTACTTTGGTTTCCAGGGTTTATTTCATGTGACAAAATGAGAACTTTTTTCTTGGTTCTACGTTCCATGACATCTTTGATTACGTCGGGGTGTTTAGATGTTGAGATTGTGATTTTTCCACTCATAGGATCAAATTCTACTGGTTCGACACCATCAAGTTGATGCAATACCATTCCCACCTTTCGTATACAACCCTCGCAGTTATGGAACCCGAGGATACGAAGAGTGATTGTATCTGGGCTCATTTTCAAAATGATACTGAAATGATATTAAGATATTGAAGTTGGAATTTTAAAGCATATGGAAATTGTTAACGTATGCAAGTGAATGAATTAGCGATTAATTTGATAAGCGATTCACACAATATATAGTCGTAGACCTTAACTGTCTAGTCGTTATTTAATTGCTTTACTTGTATGATTTTTGTGAAAAAAGATAAGCTATAAAAAAAACACTAAAAGGTAGATATCCTATGGAGTATAAAGAGAAAGAAAAAGGGAAAGAGTCAAGAAAAAGAAGTGAAGACAGTTAGGGGGTGTTTCTTTTTTTCCTTTAGTTATGGGATACAATTTAATATTATTACTTTTTAGGTGGGGCCCATAAAATTCTCTTATTCCCTCTATATAAATACATAAGGCTTAAATTATCATCCTCTCCCAATTAAGAGCCTTATATAGTGGTAGGACCCACATGAACTCTTAGCTAAGAAAAAAAAGAAACACCCCTTAGTGGCATTATATAAATGAAAAGCTCAATTCGATACAAGTTTTTATGCAATGACACTTAAACAACCGTTGTTTTAATGTTCCATAAGTATAGAAAATCAGTTTTTAAAAAATTTAGGATTAATGCTACAATGCAAGTTAAAAATGAGTGATCGAGTATCCGTAGTATAGGTTATAAACAAAATTTAATGGTAGAGTTTTCAGCCTTCTCACACAAAAAATGTTATCTTGACCGGAATATTGGGCGTGAATCGAAAAGTTAGTCATTCATCAATTAGGAATGCCTCGAATCTTTCTATATGGTAGCCTTCAAATAGCAACCAAGTCCATCCAAGTAAAAGCCAGCACGGCCATAAAACCCCGCAAACGAGCCTAATTCCCAAGGAACAGAGAAAGGCGTTCCAGTCTTCTTACCAAAAGGCCCATGCCTCGTTTTGTTTGTCATAAAACACAACAATGAGATTACTATATAACCTGCATAACGCCCGGTGGTTACTCCAACTGTTCCAAGTATCCCCGTTATTTCTTCGTTGGCATCAAAGATGATCTACAAATACCAACAAAGATCATGTTACAAAGATAATTGTATGACAAGGAGCTACTATTTATCACAAGAACTCGTGTGTATCACATAAGTTGGTAGATATGTTTGATTATTTGCTCAACCATCTCTTAAAAATACGGAGTATATTGTACTATCCTCAGAATAGCTTTTTCTCTCCCAGATTGTCAAAGCATTATAACACTGGAAATTTTTAGTCTGTACATTCATTAATGTAGATACTAGGATGTACTGGGTGGTTAGTTTCAATTTTGGCCCATTTTAATTCTTGACAACTTGATGCTAAAAAAAGTTTATAAAGATGTCAATTGAGTTGAAATTTTTCACCTCTGATATTTCACCACCACTTTTGCCACCAGCACCACCATGATGTTGAGATGAATCTAACAAACCACCAAATTCCTCAGTTGTAAAACCAATAGAGTATATCCAATCTTCATGATCTATCATTATCTTTCTAAGCTTTTGATTGCTGCCAAGTTGCGATGACCAAGGAGATCCACCGGTGCTTGATCCCCATAGCCCTATCCGTGTCATCCTTCGACAACCCTACCATCAAATAACAAATATTTTGTCATCAAAAGTGAAATTGTCCTAAGATCTAAACAGATCCTCAACTTAAGTTCATGAAAACAATTACTTACTATTTGAAATTCCAATGAGGTTTGTAGTTGTTCCATGATTAACGCCATTGTTGGACGTTGTTTTCGGTCCATTTCCAGGCATTGATAAGCAATTCTGGAGAATATTTGCAAGGAATTTGTCTTTATTTGTTTCCTTATACTTGGGAGGATTATTTCGTCTAATTTTCCCTCTTCAAAACGGAGTCTTGCTAAGTGAGACAAAAACCTACGCTCATCATCATAGTTTCCAATCATTCCTAGCCTTCCACATAAGACTTCAAATAATACTACACCAAAAGAGTACACATCTGATTCTTTTGTAAGTACACCCGTTGTTACATATTGTGGATCAACATAGCCGAACGTGCCAGCAGCATTTGTAACTAGAAAAGTGAACTCTTGATTCGTGGGACCTATTTTAGACAAGCCGAAATCAGAAACCTTAGCTTCCCAATTCTCATCTAATAATATGTTAGAGCTCTTTATGTCGCGGTGCAACACCCTGTGCCCCTCTCCCACACCACTATGAAGATAATTAAGTCCACGAGCAGCACCAAGACATATTTGAAGGCATTGCACCCATGTCAGATCAGTAGCCAGATACTTATCTAGGCTTCCACGAACCTCGTGCTCATAAACAATGATTTTCTCATCACCCTCTTCAGAGAATCCAATAAGAGAGACCAGGTTATCATGTTTGTAACTAGAAAGCATGACAATCTCTATTAAGAACTCATGTTGTCCTTGCCCGCCCTTCACATCTAACCGTTTTACAGCGACTGTGGTGGTTGGCTTGCCAGAGCGAGTGGTAGATGAGGAGATAGGAAGTTGGCCTTTGTAGACCCTCCCAAATCCACCTTGGCCGATGAAACAAGTGTCGGAAAAGTTGTTTGTGGCCAATTTGATGTCTTCAAGTGGGATTTTGAGGTAGTCTAGTTCTTTAATGGAAGCCATAGGATTACAAAATTTTTGAAGGTAATTCTTACAAGATTCAACAAAAATTTAAACTCCAACTGCTCTAGATTTTACTTTCAGCCTTGTCTTTTTTGACTTTTTGAATACATGCATTTTTTTCAAAAAAATTAAACTCGTTTGGTCTGTATAAAAGTTGGAACAGATCACATGCATGCACCATGGCTGATACATTTCCACGCTGCCAGCTTCTTCGCTTTTTAGATTTACACAATATATTTGATCCTCACCGTCTATTATCTGGTGAAAAATACTAAAAAGACCTTTGATTGTCATCAAATGATGTTCCAAAGTTGTACTAGCAAAGTTGTACATGAATATCTATTAGAACATGCTCTGTTATGACTAAAACATATATGATGTTTCAAGACTAAAATACCAAGAATAAAAAATGATACCAAGACATAACATATATGATGTTCCAATGTCCCTTCGATGTTAAAACCAAATGTAGCAGGCAGTAAAGGAGGATGTTAAAGTGAATGTACTTGAAAAAAGTTTAAATAATCATCCAATCCCTCAAAGTAAAAACCAGATGCTCATTGTTTTCCAAAGTTAATAAAAAAACCCNTTTCACCTCTGATATTTCACCACCACTTTTGCCACCACCACCACCATGATGTTGAGATGAATCTAACAAACCACCAAATTCCTCAGTTGTAAAACCAATAGAGTATATCCAATCTTCATGATCTATCATTATCTTTCTAAGCTTTTGATTGCTGCCAAGTTGCGATGACCAAGGAGATCCACCGGTGCTTGATCCCCATAGCCCTATCCGTGTCATCCTTCGACAACCCTACCATCAAATAACAAATATTTTGTCATCAAAAGTGAAATTGTCCTAAGATCTAAACAGATCCTCAACTTAAGTTCATGAAAACAATTACTTACTATTTGAAATTCCAATGAGGTTTGTAGTTGTTCCATGATTAACGCCATTGTTGGACGTTGTTTTCGGTCCATTTCCAGGCATTGATAAGCAATTCTGGAGAATATTTGCAAGGAATTTGTCTTTATTTGTTTCCTTATACTTGGGAGGATTATTTCGTCTAATTTTCCCTCTTCAAAACGGAGTCTTGCTAAGTGAGACAAAAACCTACGCTCGTCATCATAGTTTCCAATCATTCCTAGCCTTCCACATAAGACTTCAAATAATACTACACCAAAAGAGTACACATCTGATTCTTTTGTAAGTACACCCGTTGTTACATATTGTGGATCAACATAGCCGAACGTGCCAGCAGCATTTGTAACTAGAAAAGTGAACTCTTGATTCGTGGGACCTATTTTAGACAAGCCGAAATCAGAAACCTTAGCTTCCCAATTCTCATCTAATAATATGTTAGAGCTCTTTATGTCGCGGTGCAACACCCTGTGCCCCTCTCCCACACCACTATGAAGATAATTAAGTCCACGAGCAGCACCAAGACATATTTGAAGGCATTGCACCCATGTCAGATCAGTAGCCAGATACTTATCTAGGCTTCCACGAACCTCGTGCTCATAAACAATGATTTTCTCATCACCCTCTTCAGAGAATCCAATAAGAGAGACCAGGTTATCATGTTTGTAACTAGAAAGCATGACAATCTCTATTAAGAACTCATGTTGTCCTTGCCCGCCCTTCACATCTAACCGTTTTACAGCGACTGTGGTGGTTGGCTTGCCAGAGCGAGTGGTAGATGAGGAGATAGGAAGTTGGCCTTTGTAGACCCTCCCAAATCCACCCTGGCCGATGAAACTAGTGTCGGAAAAGTTGTTGGTGGCCAATTTGATGTCTTCAAGTGGGATTTTGAGGTGGTCTAGTTCTTTAATGGAAGCCATAGGATTACAAGATTTTTGAAGGTGATCCTTACAAGATTCAGCAAAAAATTAAACTCCAACCACTCCGTTAATTTAGGTTCAATATAAATGAATTTGTGAAGCATTGAAGTACTGCTATAGATTTTACTTTCAGTCTCTTTTTTGACTTTTCGAATACATGCATTTTTTTCAAAAAAATTAAACTCGTTTGGTCTGTATAAAAGTTGGAACAGTTCACATGCATGCACCATGGCTGATATTTTTCCACGCTGCCAGCTTCTTCGCTTTTTAGATTTACACAATATATTTGATCCTCACCGTCTATTATCTGGTGAAAAATACTAAAAAGACCTTTGATTGTCATCAAATGATGTTCCAAAGTTGTACTAGCAAAGTTGTACATGAATATCTATTAGAACATGCTCTGTTATGACTAAAACATATATGATGTTTCAAGACTAAAATACCAAGAATAAAAAATGATACCAAGACATAACATATATGATGTTCCAATGTCCCTTCGATGTTAAAACCAAATGTAGCAGGCAGTAAAGGAGGATGTTAAAGTGAATGTACTTGAAAAAAGTTTAAATAATCATCCAATCCCTCAAAGTAAAAACCAGATGCTCATTGTTTTCCAAAGTTAATAAAAAAACCCAATTAACATTTAGACTTTTGGTACAGAGTTAATACGGGTTGTAGCGGCTACGTCCTCGACCTCCACTATCATTACTACGCCTATGGCCACCACTAGAACTGCTTCCTCCACCACTACGACCACCACCTCCTCTATGATGTTGTGGTTGTGGTGGTGGTGTGTGTGGTGGCACACCTGGTTGTTGCCTGTCACAAACAAAAATCAAAATTAGTATGTAGAGATACACGCAGTCATGAGCAGGACATAGACAATACTCAGATGTCTTAGAAGAAACTTTGATTGACCAAACTTGACTTGCATGGTTTATTAATAAGCAAAATGGATCCTTTTAACATGACACTCTAAAAGATCTGTTAGGCTTATATTATTCTTCTTTAAATATGTGTATGTCCATCATCATATTAAAAAATAAACGTTGTTGTACCATCCTGATTAGACAAATTTGTGTTATTTCGTCTCTAACAAACCAAATTAGTTGAGCTAGATTTTACTAAAAAGAAAAAGGATCGTCCGAAGTGTACCCAAATTTTTAAAAACCCACTTTAATGCTTTATTAGAAAAGATTGTGTTATTTTTTTAATAATATGAGTCAATTACATAAATCGCCTGTGGTGGTGCCATAGTTGTAGGTTTCGTCCTTAACTCTCAATAATTACACCAATCGTCCCTGTGGTAGTCCATTTTGAGTTGTTTGACCGGACGAGCGTTAGTTTCAGCTAGGGATGGCAAAAAAACCCGAACCCGACGGGAAAACCCGAACTAATTGGGGCGCGGCGGGGCATGCTAATCGGGGTACGGGGCGGGTTTGGGGATTAAACGGGGATTTTAATCGGGTTTGGGGCGGGGAGCGGGAAATCCTCGCCCCGCACCGCCCCGCCCAATTAATATATACACATATGCACAGGGACGGAGCTAGAAAGAAATATGACCGGGTGCACAAATTTTTTTGAACCGTAATATAATACAGTTAAAAAGTGGATTAAAACGAAGATTTCACTAAAACGATGAATAAATGAACATATTACCTTCTAATTAGTGATTCTACGATCTCCCATAGCAAAAAAAACACTTACGTGCACCCTCATTTTTAATATTAATAAGTTCTTCTTTCTCTATAGCACAAGTTAAAGCGTCGTTAAAATAATCATCACGCATCCAATTACGTAAATCAGTTTTAATAAGCTTCATTTTAGAAAAACATCTTTCAACCGTAGTGGTAGCAATAGACAAGACTAAAGCCACCTTCAATTAAGCACTACTTTTCATATATATTTTAACTACGACAACAATAAAAATACCCCGTGACAACACAATTGAGGTACTATTCATATTCTAATATATTGTTGACTATCACTTAAACTTATTATCTGTATTTGTCTTGATAGAAATTGCATAGTTATTCACTTATTCTTATTGCCCTAAGCCCTTATTGATGATGATAGACTATACGGAACTAACAAATTAGTCAAGATTTCATACAACCAAATGTGGCGGAACTAGAACAATTTTTTTTTTTGGGGGGCCGAATTTATTTTGGGGGGCCGAATTGGAGATTTGTTTGTAACCTCAACTAGATTACCCCTAAAGCTTATAATATTTGCACTAGGTGCCACAAATTTTTGGGGGCCGGGACCCTCCCCTGCCCCTACATAGGTCCGCCCTTGCAACCAATTAAAACATGAAAACTTTAAAAGACATGATAAACAAATGAAAGATATATGTTACGACTTACGAACCTGTTTCATCTTTGTGGTGTTGGCTCAATTTGGGATTTTGTAAATTGTTAGGATGATGAATAAACTTGTTCCATTAATAAACCTATTCATCTTTGGGCTTTTATGCTTTAATTTATTAAACTTGTTTAATCTTTGGTCTTTTACAAAATTTTATATTTATTTTTTATTTGTAAGTATACGAACTAAATAATACTAGAGACACATTTTAATGCACCGGGTGCATTTAAGATAAATTTAGGAAAAATCGATAATTTTTTCAAAAATTAACACTAAATCGAAAAAATCCATGGGGTGCACGTGCACCCGCGGGCACCCCCTTGGCTCCGTCCCTGCATATGCAAATATATCTATACCTACATAGTATTTTATTAGTATTTACGTAATAAAAAAATATTACTCTAATATTGTTATTTTTTTTATATATGTAAGAATGCAAAATTGTGATTATACAAACTCGTTTAGTATCATGTTTTTATGTTTTAATTTTTGACGTTATAATGTATCATTATTTATGTATAATACTATTGTCGAAAACTTAATAAGGCTTGTTCGTAATTGATTATTAATAGATTCGTTATTGCTAACGGTCTAAAAATAACAATAAATGTGAAATGGTGCGGCTTTGTTCGAGAATTGCACCCAAAGAGCACATCCCGATAAGATCCCCGATTAATATGGGGCGGGTTTGGGGGACCATCACGCCCCAACGGGGCGCCTCGATTAGATCCCCGATGGGGATGGCCGCCTCGCCCCGTTGCCATCCCTAGTTTCAGCCATTAACCCTGGTTACGTGAGCGTCACATGAAGGGCAAAACGATTCATTTTCGCAGCGAAACCACAAGGACGATTCATGTTACAAGTTTAGGTATGTTGTTTTTTTTTTTTTTTTTTTTTTTTTTTGGCGCGTTAATGGTCGAGTTAGATACCCGAATTAAAACCCACGTTCGTATACCCAATTTAAAACTCAGTTTAAAACTCCCAACCAACCTCAACCTCATTTCCCCCAATTAAACCAAACCAACTCAACCCTAGTTTAAAACTAGGCCCACTACACCACCACCTCTACCGGTTGTAGTTGTGTTTCCCCTTCTAACAACTAGACCCACTACACCACCTGCAACATCACCTCTATCAATTGTTTTTCCCCTTCTATAAAGATGCATTGGATAGGAATACCACATGCTTTCTCTATTAGGTAGAGGCCTTGCATCAAATGTCTTTCCGGCCCTATTTTCTCTTTCCATCCATCAATCAAGGCATATCATTTGACTGCCATTTTCTTGAACCATGGTGAATCTTCTTTGATGTGATAAAGAAATGAAGACCAGTGGGGTATTATATAATGCGGTAAAAAAGGGTCTAATGGGAATAATGTGGTTGTTCAACAAGAAGTAGATGGGAGTAATGACAACATAAATGCTGAAAATGAAGGGAAAACACTATGTGCTTTACAAAGTGACTATTACAAGTGCACAACTTACATGACATTCTTGTTAATTGGTCATAATCTTAAAAGTTAAGTGACACATATAATTCGAATAGATGTTTCTCATGTTCCTCCAACTCTTGTTCTTACCTAAGTATGTTCCGTCACTCTAGTTCAGCCCTTGCACTTCTTCTAATGTACGGATTAATGCTTCTTAGTCTAATCTCATTTGATGTTCCTATTGACCAATAAGATTTCCAACAGCCTGCAACTCTTGTTCAACCCTTTCTTCTTCTAACAATTTGATTACTTCTTCGTTTAACAATCCACTACCACCTACACCACTACTACCACCTACACCACTGCCATTTCCAGATATTGTATCCTTGTGAAAAACCTTAACTAAATTTCTCATTGTAATGTTAAGATAACGGAGTGATGGTTAAGGAGAAAACATTGAAATGTTATGAAGTATCAAAGGAGCTCCTACAGTAATATCCTTTCCATAACCCCTCTATGTGAGGACTTTGTGATGTATTGTACAGTAAGATCGCCAAGCGCATTCGGAGTACAAGACTTGATTATTGCAACAACTTGATCAAGTTTCCAATTCTTGAGAAAGTTCTTGATATCTCCTAAACACCCACTCACAATCCCCCAATTAGCATTCACAATCGGACCCATGCCCCACATGTAAAATCCTCATCCACACCCACATCCTCAACAACTTTCCTAATATACTCCTGTGTCGACATTACACACTCCTCCCCACCTTCCCGAGTCTCAGCTATTTTACGGAGCTTCGCCGATTGAACAATAACTGCAGGACGTGGTATTATCCTAACAGGTTTTCAGGGTGTATTTGGTGGTTGTTGCAGGGACGGAGGACCGTGGTTGGTCGGAGATCGGAGTCGTCTATACCAAGGGATTGTTCCCATTGATCATTTTGGGGTGAATTCATTTCCTTGTTTAGTTTGGTGTTGGTAAAGAGCCTCGGTGGTGGTGGGGTTTTAATGGTGAAGGAGCTTCGGTGATGGTGGGGGGTTATAGTGGTGAAGGAGCTTCGATTGGGGCGGCAAACTAAAGGGCGGGAATAGGAAAATACCTAAACGGCTAAGCTTGTAACAAACATCGTCACTGGCAGCAAAAATGGACCATTTTACCCCTCACGTGACGCTCACGTGACCAAGGTTAACGCCTGAAACTAACGTCCGTCCGGTCAAAGGACGGGGTTAACTCAAAATGGACAACCACATGGACAATTGGTGTATTTGTTGAGAGTTAAGGACGAAACCTACAACTATTGCCTAACCACAAGGACGATTTATGTAACTAACTAATAATAATGTTTCGAAAATTATTATTGGCACAATATTTAGTAATTAAGTTCAAAAATAGATTAAATAGCGTGTATATGGGTCGACCCGGTCCAAGCCATATTGAACTTGACCACCCTACCCAGCTTGCCATCTCTATAGTCCTAATGATCTGTTCTTGCTTCTGTATAAACGGCTATATAAGAACTGAAAGAAATTGAACAATCAAGCTCCACATGAAAATTTTCACTTACAGGACGTATCCGATCCTTCCATCAGGTAAAAGCATTGGCATCATTGCCATACCAGCTGTCGAAGGTGCCCTTCCATAGATAAGTGGCTGCAGAAAAGTATGAATCAATTGAAAATATATATATATATATATATATATATATAGTAATCACATATGTCCAAAATAAAATGCCTCTAAACATATGAGGAGGATGGTGTAAAACCCAACCTGTGGATAGCCTGCCCCTGCATAGCCTGCAGTCAAAGCCCCGTATGGACTCCCTACCAAGCCATACCCAACATGAGGAGGATGGTGTGGAAGTAAAGCAACCTTCTGCGAGTTAGAAGCTCCCCCAGATGTTTTCTGATCTGCTTGTGGCTTAGCAAGAGAGCACTCCAAAGTTTGACCTGTTTGTTAAAAACCAATAATTTCAGACAGGTTTTCCAAAAAACAAGTGCTGATTAGACTGCAGAATAACATAAATACCCAAAGCCAGCATTACCATTTAGCTCGTATTTCTCAGTGTCCTTTAAAGCCTTCATAGCACTTGATCTATCTGCAAAATGAACAAAACCAAACCTACTCCTCTCATGACCCGGTTTTGCAGGAGGGAGAACTACTTTTGTAATCTTCCCATGATGCTCAAATATCTTTTCTAGCTGCTCATTGGTGACATTTTTAGGCAAATTCTTAACATAAACTGCCTTAACCTGCATCAGAAAATGCAAAAAGTGATGAGTTGAGTGACCAAAAATTATAACTAGCAAGGTTTAAGAGGATCAGTTACTCAGGTAAATCCAAATGAAGTTAGGGGATCTAGCTTCAAGAAACAGAAATGAACGTGACCAGATTAAAACTGAATATTGATGATTAGAGCACCTGAGAAGACGCTGAAGATTCGGCATTTTTTGGGTCAGCCCAGCTCACGGTTGGAGCGTTATCATCAAGCTTAAATTTTGGCTTCAACATCTTTTGTCTTGAGTAATCTGCACAGGCATGATTATAATACTCGATGAAAGCAAATCCACGATTCCGCCTAGAATTTTGTGGATCCTGTAACATAATAGGGAAAAAAAGAAATTAGATACATGATTCTGATAACAAGCATATAATATAATATAACATTCTAGCCAATTAGTAATCAAACCTTTAGCAGCTCTACAGAATTAACGCCAGGTCCTACCCTTTTGACAACCTTTTCCATGTCATCCACTGTCCAACTTTTAGGAACGTTACCGATGAATAATTTATATTTCGCTTGAGATGTTGAGCACTTGATCTTTCTACCCTGATATAAATAAATATATAACCAAGAATATGATGTCAAGAAGCTGAATGCAAAATATTTCAGCTTGGTGCAACATTTGTTTACAGCAACAGCAGATTTAAATTGATTCGAAAAGATAGATGTAGCATCGACCCATTTACTTCAGAATTTGCATTAATTTATAAATATAAATGGACAATCATTTTATACTCAAATATAATTGCATCAATTATATCCAAAAAAATAGACATATATTGTATGTAAGTCAGCGAACCCAAATACAGACCGTTTCAAACCTGCTGTAAAATGAACAGTTTCAACCCAAGCCCATATTGCATTGTTATCCAACCCACACCACTTTTTCTACCTCTATAAAGATTTAAAATCATTTCAATACCTTCAACTCTCTATTGTTAAGCTCCTTAATGGCAGTAGCAGCCAGATCTTGAGTCCTGAAGGTCACAAAAGCATAGCCTTTATTCTCACTTGAGTCTTTACCTTTCATTATCCGGACCTGTTACAGGTTAATTAACATTAAAATACATAAATAGCAACATAATTTTTCTATAACATAAAGAGAGACAGAAGGTTACCTCGGTGACTTCTCCAATAGATTCACAAAACTCTTTCAGAACATCTTCAGACGCATCAAGAGGAATTCCACCAAGATATACCTCGGAACCATAAGGAGGAAGAGCGAGAAGTTCATCATGTTTTTTCTTCGTTTCTTCATCATCTTCAGCATTTTCCATTTCTTCATCTTTCCCTTTTTGTTCATCTTCAACATCATCCTCCTCCTCCTCCTCCTCTACTTCTTCCTCCTCTTCCTCAACTTCTTCTTCTACCTCTTCCTCTTCTTCCTCCTCCACTTCTTCCTCTACTTCTTCATATTCAACCTCCTCCTCGCCTGCCTCATCAACATCTCCATCTAAATCTACCTGCTCTTCTGGTTCAGATGCCTTCTCTATCTTAACGGCCTTTGGCAGTTCCTCAGTCTTGACAGCTGTCGTATTTGCCTTTCCGCGTGTCCTTGGCATCTTATATATTTAGGAATAAAAGCTTGAACAGCAACTCGGATATATAGACAGAAGCGAGAAGCCTTTACAGAAGAAAGAAGAGAACAATGGGAAGATTGAAACCAATTGAAAGGGGAAAACGAGTGGCAAAGTGATAGAATCCGTGCCATTAGATATGATTCAAGGAGTTCAAATGGCAATTATTATTTCAATGTAGGGATGATAAATACAGATTCAAGATTCAAGGGATGGTGATGCTCATCAGTTGCAAAATCAGTGAATGAATGAATTCTCAAGTCTAGATTACAAATGATATCTGGAAATTGTATCTAGCTTTTAGAGTTACCATCTACCATCAACAATGCAAATAACAAAATAGCCACGAGAAGGTGGAAGAGCAAGTAATAAGGATAAGAAATCAATGATACAAGAAACATGTGCATGCATTAGTCAGAGAAGCAGCAATTAAAGACTCGAAACTATGGTCAAAAGAGAGCTAAATGGGTTAGTTATGAAACAATTTCTAGTTAAGTGGCAACAAACTGTCAAGATCGAGATTTATTTGCCTGATCCGTAATCTGCCTGCAGCAAGTTAATGCACAGGAACTGAGAATATACTCACCAATGAGCAATTCAAATTCGCATAAAAGCAGTGCTTAATGTAATATAAGGGTAACAATGTGCATTAGAATCAGATTGATACTTAAAATATTTTACACAGCTCAACTACAGAAAGAGGAAGGCACGTGTCCTTTGCAGTACACACTATGACTTGCACCAGCAATATTACCTACACTAAGATGTACCCTTCCACCTTTACACTAGTATTAGCGCTTGCCAACACTAGTAACGTCCTAGTTGAGCAATATGGTTGCTGCAGCCTTCCGAGTTTTCAAGGCTTCTCCTCATATAAGAAAGCGGTATAGTGTGATTGAATTCCGTTATTTATCACTTCCAGTGTTTTAAAGTACCTAAATACATGGTAAGATTGTTCTCATCCCTTTTGGTGAACTATCTCGTGATTTCAAGATTACTATGTATTATTTTTTTCATGGTTACTTTGGACTGTAGTACAGCACAGGACTATACAGTTCATAATATCTCCATATTTAATAATACACTGTTTTCTAATTTCTAAAAGGGATAGTCAGTCGACACAGTTACTTCCTATGGGACAGCGCAAGATTCACTAGCAAGAAATAACAAGCCTTTTCTTCTTTGAACTTCTAGTAAAAAGGTAATTAACAAGTTCTAGGTGAACAAACGATAAAATGTCGGATGTCATTCAAAATCCGAGCCACACAAGGACGACTTGACCATTACAGAACTAACTCGCCTATAAGCTATAATTCAATTATATTTACAAACAAGTCAACGCAAGACCGTCAAGCTCGACATTATTCGCCACGGATATTCCTATAAACCTAACCAATCCCTCCTTATTAATTTTCAATCCCTAGGTTATAAAATTATCTCTTACAAGCCATAAATAAATTAATAACCCTAAAATTCATCACAAATGAATAAAATTAAAATAGCAAAAAAAAACAACACCTAAATAAAAAAATGCAGTCAGTTTTTAACATATAAACAATAGCTCAACCATATATATAACAGAGTCTCAATTCTAAATTTATTTTTTTATAAAAAGTGAAACACGAGGTCAAATAAATTAGAGGTGTTTGTACCTGGATCTGATGGTGGCGGGAAGGGGATGAGAGCGGCGCTGGTGGTGGTTGAAATTTTATAAAATTATTATTGCAGCCTCGTCTAGGTTAAATTTTCTGTAATTTATTATTGTTGCTCAAGATATTTTATAAAGTTTTAGTTTTTTGAATTAAAAAAAGGGATATTCGCTGGCAAATTACTATTTCACCCTTATTTTATTGCAACTAGTTTGGAAAATAATAATAATAATAATAATAATAATAATAATAATAATAAATTGTTTATATGTTTTTGACATGTTTGGTATGTGTTAATTTAATGGACTTGAGTGTAACATTTTATTTAACAATTTATAGATTATTTTGAATATGATTAGACCGGATGTAATAGTGACTACACTATTACCATCGCATTAGCATTCACTCTCATTGTCAAATCAACCGCTAAACTTCTGTAGGGGTAACCAACAAACGCACCACACGTACATACTTCAAACACAAACATACTCACAACACCACTCTCACACACACATACAAAGAAACATGGTTCAGTCAACTAGATAAGGCTATGCACACTGGGACGTAAAAACTCGGTCGAAGGCAAGGGGTGACCGACTTTGAAGTCGGTCATGGCCATTGTGGTGTTTTGGTCAAATGTCGGTCAAGGAGCAAAAAAAAAACTATCGGTCTAAAATTCGACCGATTTTCACATAACACAAACAAACAAAAAGGCACAACTTCAAAGAAAAAAGAAAAAAACTCGTCATCGACTGTGGCAACTTGGTCATGTTGGAGAGAAAGTGACAGAGCAAATGTGTTGCATCAAATTATTTTTAACACTTCAAACAACTATAGCTTTGGTTGTTGATAACTTTTGTTTTGTGTCTTTATGAAAGTTACATATTCATACTTCGTGGTTAATGGTCGACGAATTGATGAGTGTGCAAATACTCATCATTTTTATCACACTTAGACTGTCAAAACATCTGAAAACACACAGAAATACCTTAAAATATATAAAATATCACAAAAACATGTTTTTATGTGTTTCAGATACAAAAGGATTGAAAACTGATGAAAAACAGTCAAGTTTGCACAATTGACAGTTTCAGTCCCTAAACTTTCACAAAATGGCAAAAATAGTCCCTGGTATTTCAAAACATGAAAAATATCATCAAAGGTCCTTTTTAATTCAAAAGTTGTCAAAAGAAACCCTTTAAAGTTAAAAATCACAAAATGACAACTTTGGTCCCTCAAGTTTGAAAAATGACAAAACAAACTTAAAATATTTTACGCAGCTCAACTACAGAAAGAGGAAGGCACGTGTCCTATGCAGTACACACTAGGACTTGCACCAGCAATATTACCTACACTAAGATGTACCCTTCCACCTTTACACTAGTATTAGCGCTTGCCAACACTAGTAACGTCCTAGTTGAGCAATATGGTTGCTGCAGCCTTCCGAGTTTTCAAGGCTTCTCGTCATATAAGAAAGCGGTATAGTGTGATTGAATTCCGTTATTTATCACTTCCAGTGTTTTAAAGTACCTAAATACATGGTAAGATTGTTCTCATCCCTTTTGGTGAACTATCTCGTGATTTCAAGATTACTATGTATTATTTTTTTCATGGTTACTTTGGACTGTAGTACAGCACAGGACTATACAGTTCATAATATCTCCATATTTAATACACTGTTTTCTAATTTCTAAAAGGGATAGTCAGTCGACACAGTTACTTCCTATGGGACAGCGCAAGATTCACTAGCAAGAAATAACAAGCCTTTTCTTCTTTGAACTTCTGGTAAAAAGGTAATTAACAAGTTCTAGGTGAACAAACGATAAAAAGTCGGATGTCAGTCAAAATCCGAGCCACACAAGGACGACTTGACCATTACAGAACCAACTCGCCTATAAGCTATAATTCAATTATATTTACAAACAAGTCAACGTAAGACCATCAAGCTCGACATTATTCGCCACGGATATTCCTATAAACCTAACCAATCCCTCCTTATTAATTTTCAATCCCTAGGTTACAAAATTCTCTCTTACAAGCCATAAATAAATTAATAACCCTAAAATTGATCACAAATGCATAAAATTAAAATAGCAAAAAAAAAACAACACCTAAATAAAAAAAAAATGCAGTCAGTTTTTAACATATAAATAATAGCTCAACCATATATATAACAGAGTCTCAATTCTAAATTTATTTTTTTATAAAAAGTGAAACATTAGGTCAAATAAATTAGAGGTGTTTGTACCTGGATCTGACGGTGGCGGGAAGGGGATGAGAGCGGCGCTGGTGGTGGTGGCTGTTGAAATTTTATAAAATTATTATGGCAGCCTCTAGGTTAAAATTTTCTATAATTTATAATTGTTGCTCAAGATATTAGTAAAGTTTAGTTTTTTGAATATAAAAAGGGATATTCGCTGGCAAATTACTATTTCACCCTTATTTTATTGCAACTAGTTTGAAAAAAAAAATAATAATAAATTGTCAGTAACAATATGTTTTTGACATGTTTGGTATGTGTTAATTTAATGGACTTGAGTGTAACATTTCATTTAACAATTTATAGATTATTTTGAATATGTTTAGACCGGATGTAATAGCATCGCATTACCATTCACTCTCATTGTCAAATTAATCAGCCGATAAACTTCTGCAGGGATAACCAACAAACGCACCACACATACATACTTCACATAAACACAAACATACTCACAACACCACTCTCACACACACATACAAAGAAACATGGTTCAGTCAACTAGATTAGGCTATGCACACTGGGACGTAAAAACTCGGTCGAAGGCAAGGGGTGACCGACTTTGAAGTCGGTCATGGCCATTGTGGTGTTTTGGTCAAATGTCGGTCAAGGAGCAAAAAAAAANACTTGGTCATGTCTGGTCATTGGAGAGAGAAAGCTGATATGGTAGTGGATGACCCGGGTCACCATTGTGCCCAACCTAACCAAATCACCTTCACAAACCATGTTCCGTGCGTGAAAGATCTGAGTTGTAATAGTTAACCACGCGTGAAACTTTGCACTATTATGAATAGTTTTACAGTTTTGTACAAGTGACAAAGTAAATGTATTACATCAAATCATTTTTAACACTTCAAACAAGTATAGCTTTTGGTTGTTAACTTCTTGGTTGTGTCTTTATGAAAGTTATATATTCGTAATGGTTGACGAATCCTCGATCACTGATGCATTTTGGAGTCTTATTTATGATTTTTATGCAAATGACAACGCTAGACCCTAGCGGGAGACAATTAACAAATAAAGGGATGACCCAGATTGACACTCGCCGAGTCGTCGAGTTGGGATGCACTAGATAATGATATAACACTTATGAGGTATATATGAATTGTGTTTTCTCAGACATTAAAATTAAGCCACAATTTAATAAGTTACAGTTGAAATTTTTCAAAAACTTCAAATTTTAAAATTGTGTTTCTACACTGATTTCGTGTATTAACTAGCATGAGCCACAGTTATCAGAAAAGTAGTTCCATGAGTTATGAGGTAACCGAAAGAAACAAAACACAACATTTTCTTACAAAATGAAATTCAAATGAGTGAGGTTACCTCAATATACACTACCAGGGGAGAAGAAATGTGTGCGCTAGGCATACAAAGAACAAAACAATCAATATATTTATGTGCATACAGGAAAGAGAAAATAACCACTCGGGTGGCCTAGCCGCCTAGTGGTAAAAAGCCTTGTGACTAATACCACTAAAGTGTGTGAGGTCTCAAGTTCAATTCCTGCCGGGTGCCAAACAACCCTACAACCCTGAAGTGGTCACGACAACCTCCTGAAAATAGAGGGCTTTACCCAATTTGAATATATTTGACTGGGGGTTCAAACCCCATGAAAAGATCTTGCTTCCAGGATCTGTGAAAACTCAATACAGAATGCCTGAACTTCAATGAAAAGATCTTGAACATTGATAATCTTCTTTCTGATCAAAGTCTGCAAGAAAACACACAAAAACATCCCCAACCGGTTCTGCATATATTTATCCTTGATGTTCTTGAAAGACGATATACAGTTGGTTATGTACGTATGCACAAACTCAGATGGTAACTCAACAGCTGTGGTTAACCGGCTTACAACTTCCATTAAATTAATACTCATATCCATGTTCACGATAACTATTAAGTACTCAGATATTTCGGGCGAATTCATAAGTTTGATTAAAACTTCAACAGCTATTGAGGGATTGTTCTCCACTAATTCAGGTAGCTTACTCGCAGTTAAGCCACAATGATCCACGGGCTCCGGGTCAGATGTTAACTCAAGTAAAACTTGTTCTTGTTGAGATGTAGCATGCGGGCGTTTCATTGCTTTGACAATGCTTATAAGCTATACATTCAGAATGCCGAATGAATTAAAACGTTAAAACAATTTCAGACAATCATATAATTTATATCCGGTAAAGACTCACTAATTTATTGAGATCATGCAAATACCAAATTGCTCCTTACGGGTACAAACTATTGCTTATATAAAAAATAATAATAATAAGAAAAATAAATAAATAAATAAATAAGGATCTTTGGTTAAGCAACACATGCATCCAACTGATAAAGTCAGATAGTGCCTTGAAATATTTTTAAGCATAGGAAGAGCTACTAATTCACCTCTCCATAGAACAAGCTTCAGTTGTTACCCGTAGGTTGGCAAAAAAATGTTTTACATCGCATAAGCATTCCGTATGCAAACCAAAATTATAATCTTAAAGAAGTTAAAGCACCACAAAAATTCAGCAAATGCTACTTCTTCAGGACAGACACATGCCAAACACTATGTTCTTATGTTTATAAACATAGCTATAACAACAAACAGACCTTGTATCTTGCTAAATAAGATACACACCCAGAGGATATTTAGGATCTTCAAGTTGTTCAAATCATCAGTTAAATCCATAAGTCGCTACTTTAACACAACCGATGTTTATAGTTCATCTCTTTGTTTACAATATACAAACAAAAACAACGTATATATCTAACTTCATGTAGTATACACATTTCGTAGATAAGCTGAAATAAAACCCAAAAGCTAAAAGCATCATAGAAACCAGGCCATTACTTAAAAATTCAGACTCTTGCTTTTCACCATGTCCAAAATTGCTATGCACAAATGAAGGGAACAAAAATGCATTCAAGGATAACATTAAATTAAATCTATTCGAATACATCATAAATCAGCAGTTCACTGCTTCAAGAAAATGACGTTTTTTTTTGTTTCCTCCTTAACACTCGTAAGAAGTGGTATAACAACTAACCAAAAAAGCGCCAAACATTTCTAAGTGATATACCATATACGCATTCGTAGTTAATTTATCATACAATTCCAAAACTCAGACCATCTAGAAAAGAACCATATGCTTGTCCAATTTCTCCCTGATTCGAAGCGTACAATATATTCGACCTACCTAGCAAATACATTCGCCTATTCAGAATTTTACATATTAACGCTTAAAAATACCCTCATTTTTTCTCCAATCTATCCGAAAGAGGTTTATTCAACTTGAAACAATGCATGTAATACGTTAATACTACACATATCACAGCAAAGTACCAGATCAATCACACTCTTGATAAAACTAGCAGTTTCAATTTATTAAACAAATAGCAACAAGCAATTTCAGTATTCAAAAATTGACATGATAAAGATAAACAAGTTCAATTAACAATTCAATTTCACTGATTGATTGAACTTATGTGAGTCAATTTACATATAAAGAAAACGAAACCCTAACGGTCTTAGGTGAGATAAATTAACGACGTTGAAGTAAGTTGTACCGGTGGTTGACGGAGAGGATCTGACGTTGGTGGACAGAGATCAAGACGGCGCCGGTAAGGTTAAACTTTGCTCTGTTGCGACGGGTACTACGGCGCCGGTACTACGTAACTAAAATTTCAGCGAACTATTTGATTACACTTAGTTGATTTTATATAAAAATACTTTTATACTCTCGTTTAAGAGCCCTAGGTACAATAACGCGCCAACGGCGTTAAGGCTGATGTGGCGGGTGTTGGGGATGCGTTACCATACCAGCACCTCCGGCGTTAGGCTGCATTACTCTACAATAACATATAATGAAACGCACATATGGACAAAATATGTTTACACAAAACACCCCTCAATGCAACGGCTATTTTGGTTGAAATTCAAAAAAAAAAAAAAAAAACAAAAAACAAAAAACAAAAAATTAAAAATAAATAAAAAATCAAAACCTTATAAATACCCACTTTCACATATATTTTTTTACATACTTCCATAACTCAAACTCAAACTCACATACAATTCCATTCTCACCCAAAAATAATAATAATAATAATAATAATAAATGTTGGGAAATCAGGACGAGAGTTTTTTGAATCTACTCGATTTTGGAAACCCGAATGCGGGATCTTCTTCAAACCCGAACCCAAACGCGTCTTCATCCGGCTTCCCTAACCCACTTGGCTTGACACCCGAGCAACTTCAGCAACAACAACAACTCTATATGATGTGACAACCAAATTTCTAAAATTTTCAACAAAACCCACCACAACTCGACCAACAAACCCCTACTGCAAACCTAATCCTCACAATCTCAAATCGACCTCGAAGCTACTTCTCCCCGAAAGCCCAAAAGTCGGGGTAAACGTATGTCAAAAAGACTTTGAAAAAGTTAAAATGGACTGATATTTTGGGACAGAGGGAGTATTTCTTTATATTGTTCTTTTTAAACTTTTGAATTTAAGCTTCTTTTTTTCTTTGTCTTCCTTGTTGCATTCTTTGTGACTAAATAATAAGAACAGTCTTTAATGCACATATACATCCACTCCGTTTGAACTTGACACATTATCATCATCCGCATGTTTACCTTTTACGTAGTCACAGAAGCATTCTTCAAAAATGAAACGTGACACAATTCAACTGTCAACCTTAAACATATCTATCCCCTCAATATAAAAAGTAGGGGGTACTTGAAAATCGTGGATATATGATCTTTACACATTTCGTGAATCTCATCTTGAGCTTCAATTTCATTTCATAAAGCTTCACAAGTATCAATAAATCAAATGTTCATTCTAACACAAAATTAATCAATCATAACAATGAAAATTAATTACTACAATCGTGGATATATGATCTTTACACATTTCCTTTATATGTAGTATAGATATGTAGTATAGATATAGATATAGATATAGATACATAGTATAGATATAGATCAAAATGTGTTGGTTTAATATAATCATCTTTCTTTGGCTCCTTACTATGTTGATGCAATCATTCGCATAAAGTACTCGATCTAGTGAAGTGGTAATTTTCCATTTTTAATATATAGACTTTGCTACCGCCAAACAAAAGAAAAAACATGGACTAATTGGTCCTTTTATACACTATACAAGTATTGGACAATTATGAGCCCTTATTGGATTTTGGGTCTTGTGCAGTCGGTCACTTTGCACAGGCCAAAATCCGACCATGACAATCATATAAATTATATCATACCTTGTATCAACCAACTACCCTTATAAAAGTGTCAAGATCATGCATCGTGTCATCTTGCACGTCGCTTTTAACTCATTCTTATAAATTACAGGGGAAAGCTTCCAGTTAGGTGAATGTGATCAAGTGTGCGACGCAGGCCGTATGTATTCACGGCTGCATTAGCAGCTCGGAATCCTCCTCCATAAACTGGGGAAGCATCATGAGCTATTTGATGCATGAAGAACTCACCGAGTTTATTCTCGACCCTTGACTTTCCACCTTTCTTTGAAACTGAAGATGATGAGGTTGATCCGGGCATGACCTCTGATTCAAGCCACATATATGAAAGCACATGACATATACCTTCTTCTACCTCGGGATTTAAGTTTCGATAGCCTGTCCATACCATGAAATATAACCTTATTATGAGCATTAAGATGAATGTTCCTAAGTTTCTTTTAAGGACAAGCGTGTCTAGTTACCTTTAAGACGTAACCAACCATGCATTAACTGGTTAGCAAGAATGGCACCGGTTAGTAATCTGCAATATGGTTTCATGTCACTTTGTTTCAAAAGATAGCGTCCACTATTCACAGAAAAGGGAAAAAGCATCAAACTTTACCTCGGGAGACCATAAAGAACAAGAATGGCTGTAACTTCACATCTTCGTGTCAATTTCTGAGGTTGGGTTCTCATTCCTATTAACCCATGACCCCCAATTTTAGGCCTTTTGAGTATCTGTAACTCAGAAATAATAGAAGATACGATCAACTGATCAAACACACCAACTGATGAAGAAAGATCGATTGGCAAAAAAAAAAAAAAAAAAAANTGCTCCTCAGAAAGGCAAAGACCCCGTGTCTCAGGCATGTGATGAAAGCCCTGAAAAGAAGATATATCCGGATCAGAAATTTTGGAGCTGAAAAACAATAATAACTGGGAAAAGAAACAATCTTTTACATGTTTCTCCCCAACAATTGCTCGATTAAGGGCTTGTCTTTCAACTAGTAACATGGGAATTTGTTGATCAAGTCTCATGTTCATTCCTTCATAGTAGTCCCTAATAGTGTGGTAAAGTGGTTGGCAGTCACCAGTATCCATTATCGCGGATTCCATGCACTCTATACATAAACTCCGCCCATCTCCCAAAGATATGTGTCTTGCATTCACAGACTTACCAACAGAAACATTGAAACATCAAATAAATTGATTTGATATTTAATTAGGTAAAATATTATAAAAACCACTCAAGAGTGACCTAGTGGCAAAAAGTGCTTGTGACTATCACTCTAAAATGGTTTGAGTCTGTGTGGCGGTGGGTTCGAACTCCGTGGATTAGCCGGCCAAAAGGTCGGAAACCATGGTTACCCAAAAAAAAATAAAAATAAAAAATATAAAAAGATTTCAGAATCAGTACCTCTAATCGTTCACAACTACAGCATCGTGCTGTGTTATCATGCTCATGTGCAGCACAATATTTCTGGGACCAGAATGGGTGGCATCGATACTCAATCAATCCAGCTCCATTTGTTGGAATCTTTAACAAAAGTTAGATTCAAAGGTTAGCATTTTAATATCAATCGTCAATGTAAAGGTAGCTAAAATATGCTCAGATCATTACATATTGAAAGCAGACTTCACATTTGGGATGTGTTGTTAGCTCTTTGAAACAAGTCTTGTGGTATGCATCCTTCCCTGATAGAGAAACTTGAATCAACAGAAAAAAACCAATAAGAAATCATTCCACACCATCACTGGACCTACAAAAACCAAATAGAGATGACAACAAAAAAAGTAAAAATTTACCTCGTGTTCTGTGATTGGGTAACGACAAGCACGGCAACAAAAGCACTCGGGGTGGAAAAAGGTCCCCATGCGTGATAAGTAATTTCCATAACCAATGTCGCGATTGCAGCCACCACATAGTCTGCAATTTTCATGACAGGTGGAAAGAAGATCGTTCAAAGATATCCTTAATAGCCATTTAGGGATGAGAAAATGCATATTAATTAATAAAAAGGACATAAAAGAAAAGCAACGCATAACTACCTATATGCCATTGGCTGATATTTTCTATGAACATACGGAGGATACGAAGAATGAAGGTCATCCTGAACTGATTTTGCAAGATCGTCTTCATTCTTAGGTTGCCACCCATAACCTGAACAACCCAAACACAAAAATATTTATCTGCAATCAATTAACATTAGATTTAAAATAAATAAATAAATAAATAAAAATAAATAAATAAAAAATAAATAAAAAAAAAAATAAATAAATAATTAAAAAGTTACTAAAGGAATCCTTTTACTTAGTAACAACTTACCATTTGGTTTCTTCAATCCTGCCTCTAAAGAAAGTGCAATTGCTTGATATAATTCTTCCTTTTCTTTATCAGTCCTTGAACGATTGTCCTAATGAAATTTGAAAGCTTTTAGTATGTGATTTCGTGTTCAGTCATATTTCAGAATACAAATCAAAAGGAAATTTCAATGATCTAAAGGAGCAAGTGGGGTTTTCAGATCGAGAACATCAAAAGTAAAGTGGTTACAGCCTTACATGAAACAAAAATAAAAGTGCGTACTTTTTAGTTTTAGCACTATCATTCAAAACATACTTTCTAAACATTCACGCAAAGTTTTTTTTATGTCGATATAATATAAAACCACAATGAAATAAACAAACAAGTATTTACCAAGGATCTAACAGGAGCACGCAGAACCATATTTTCGTCCCCAATAAAATGTGCAGGGCGATGTGTACTATAAGAGGATGATTTGAATTGTAATTGTATTGATTGAAAAGTTGTGTTTACAAAATACTTACAGCCTAATATATAGAGGTACAAGGAAAATGGAAAGAATACAAATTGATTACATACACACATTTACAGCCGAGAATAGAGCCCAGTCAATCAGTCTTGATTGATTTGCAATTATCTTGGAATAACTTGATTGACCATCTAAATGGAGAGAATAATATGCAATTAATTGTTGACTTGATTTGTGGTGTTGATAGTAGTCGTCCCGTCACTATAATTCGTTATTTTTGTATAGTTATCATTTTGAGACATTACAATTGATTATTTCATCTATTGCCCAAATGACCACATTTTAATAACTTATTGGTATGAATGATAGAATATAATCTAAGTAAGATTAAATTGCGAAATCACACATTTAGTTTGTGTCTAGACTCTAGATGTTGTTGTCGTTCAATAACTTATTTTTGTGTTGCTATCATTTTAAGACAACGTATGAACCCGAGTCACATAGTTAGTAAAATGATTTTTTTATGAATTGTAACATATACGCGATTGTATATACCTGTGGGTATAAAAAACATGCTTTTTAAATATAATTTGACCTATCAGTATATCAGGTGATAATGCCTACTCTTTCTGAATTTCTTTACTTGTGAACGCAGCTCGATCTCATTATTGATAATGGCTACTACGTCCATTCCTCATCGGTGGAAATATGATGTCTTTGTAAGTTTCAGAGGTGATGATATCCGTAAAAACTTCATGGATCATATGTTCAATGATTTCAAGCAAAAAGGAATTCATGCTTTTAGAGATGATAGAGAGTTGCCTAAAGCAGAAGAAATATTCCTCATCTCTACAAAGCCATTGAAGAATCGAGATTTTTGATAGTTATCTTCTCTAAGAATTACGCTTCTTCATCATGGTGTTTGAGGGAACTTGTCAAAATACTTGAATGCAAGCAGATTGAAGATCCCAAACATGAGGTTCGGATTATCTTTTATGATGCCAAGCCCGATGTTGTGAGGAAACAAAAAAGGAGTTACGCTAAAGCGTTTGCCAAACATGATGTTTCAAATAGAATAGAGGTGGATAATTGGAGGGAAGCTCTATCCATGGCGTCCAACTTATCTGGATGGGATCTCCAGGACATGACAAATGGGTAAATTTCTTGTTTTTGTGTAATTAGTCTTGTAGCTCTACTAAAGCTTAACATAATGTAGTTTCTCTTACTGATTGTGTCTTTGTGGTTAACAGGTATGAGTACAAGTTCATAGATTGCATCTCCAAAGACATACTCAAAAAATTATGTGATGGACCCTTGCATGTCGGTGAAAAAAACCTTGTTGGCATAGATTTCCATTTCGACAAATTAGACTTGCCACGCTTTGTTGGGTCAGATAAGGTTAACATGATTGGAATATGTGGTATAAGCGGAATAGGAAAGACGACCCTTGCCAAAGCTATTTATAACTTGATGTATGTCCACTTTGAAGGAAGTTGCTTTTGTGAAGATGTCAAAGAAGTCACAAAACGACAAGGCCTGATTCAAGTCCAACTGCAGATGATTGGTAAGATTTTGAAAACAGAAGATCTGAAGATAGCAAGTGTTGCTGAAGGAGCTATGGTAATAAAGCAAAGGATGGCATGTAAGCCGATCCTGGTTGTTTTGGATGATGTAGATGATCATGAGCAGTTAGATTCACTAGCGGGTTCAGCAAGTTGGTTTTGCCCAGGAAGTTTGATTATATTCACTGGTAAAGACAAACAGTTGCTAAGATCTCATGGAGTGGATGAAATCCATGACATGAAATTTTTAGATGAGGATCAATCTCTTGAGCTCTTTGGTTCATATGCCTTTAAGACAAAAGATTCTTCTACAGGCTTCAAAGAAGTTGCTAAGGAAGTTGTGAGATATGTGCAAGGTCACCCTCTGGCCCTCAAAGTTTTGGGTCGTTTTTTATATGGAAAAACAGTGGGTCAGTGGGTTAGTGAGTTGGATCAGCTCAAAGTACATCCTAATAAAGAGATACAACTAGTGCTTCGTTTAAGTTATGATGGGCTAAACCTCCATCAGCAAAATATCTTACTTGATATTGCTTGTTCATTCATTGGAGTAAATAGTGATTTCGCAGCAAGCGTACTAGATTCTTGTAACTTTTTTGCAGATACAAATATACAAGTTCTAGTGGATAAGTCATTAATCACGATCTCGAGCAATAATTCACTTCAAATGCATGACTTGATTCAAGCAATGGCAAGGGAAATTGTATCCGAAGAATCTAGCACGCCTGGAAACCGAAGCAGATTGTGGGTTAATCCATCAGAGATCTACAATATCTTAAGTGAAAAGAAAGTAAGAGTTGTTTTTTACTGCATATGCAACTCATTTCCATTTGCTTCATAATACAATCTAGTAATGCTATTTCTTGTATGTAGGGAACAGAAGTAGTTGAAATTCTTGACATTCAGCAAAAGAAATCTAGTCAAAAGTTTGATATAGACGGTAAAGCATTTGCGCGAATGAAAAACTTGCGTATTCTAAAACTACCAATGGAAGATGCGGTGAACTTTTCTAGAAGGTTGGACTGTTTATCCAACAAGTTAAGATTGCTCTATTGGCATGGATGTCCCTTCAATCTCTTTCCTTCAGATTTTTATCCAGAAAACATTGTTGCCATCGACCTCTCTTACAGCAACATAAAACAACTTTGGACAACACCAAAGGTATTTACTTGTTCATACATGTGTTTGTGTCTGACACCTAATGATATAAGAACTAATATTTTTTCTATTGATGTCAGTGCTTAAGAAAGTTGAAAGTAATGAAGCTAAGGTACTGTTGTAACCTAACAACCACCCCTAACTTCTCAGAGATTACAAATCTTGAAGAGCTAGATCTTGAAGGTTGTGTGAATATGGTTACAGTTCATCCATCAATTGGAATGCTCAAGAGACTTGTTGTCTTAAATATGAGAGACTGCAGACGGGCTTTGAATCTCTCGGGATGCTTAAATGTCAACCAACTGCCTGAAGCCTTTTGGTCTAGATGTTGTACTTCAATCTCTGGTTTCATATGGAACCAAGAACATCCCGAAAGATCAGTTTCATTGGCAGGTTTACATATGTTAAAGTCTTTGAAGGAACTAAACTTGGAAGGGAACAATTTTACTAGCTTGCCTGGAAGTTTGAGTCAACTTTCTCATCTTAAAGTGCTTAAACTTGATGGTTGCAAGAAGCTGGAAGTGTTGCTCGAACTTCCACATAGCCTAGATTATCTTTCTGCATGTGATTGCACCTCCTTATGCTCAATTACGGGATCAAACACAATCATGAGCAAAAGGTCCACTTATTTCAACAACTGTCCAAAATTGTTTAAGAATCTTGCCATTGATAGCCAGGTGTCGACATCGGAGACTCAGTGTCGCAACTCATCTGTAACATCTCAAGGCTCTACAAACTGGTTTTCTTCTTTCCTTCGTTATGCGGGTATCCAGAATAACAGATGTGGATTGTTCCGTTTGCCAGGAAGTTCCATTGAGAATATGCAAATATTATATAATGGAATGGTTTACAAGTAAAAGTAAGGGAAATCAGGTAAAGGTCGAATTACCATTAGATTGGAGCTTCAGTAAGTTCAGGGGATATGGAGTTTGTGTTGTTTTTAAGAGAATAAAACCTTCCTCATCTTTTGGATACTCTTTGAAGAACTTTGATGGAGCTTCTTTGGGAAAAATATATCCATACTTGTATTGGGACTATTTTAAGGATAAGCCAATAAGAAACGATGAGTCAGATATGATATGGTTGTCTTATATGACGAAAGAAGATAGTCGATGGAGATGGAAGGAAGCAAAGAAATTTGTAACATTTTATTTTGATGAGAGTGGAGGAATTGAACTGAAGGAGTGTGGTGTAAGAGTTGTTTGTGATGAAGATTTAGATCAAGAAGCAGGAGACTTGAGTATGTTCCAAGACATCCCAACTCTATCACAGCATGGGGCCTGGTGCCTGTTTGGGGACTATAGGAAAATCGACTGGACATGGTAGTCTGATAAAAAAAGAGAACCTTTATTATATTTATATGTCCCCTGTAGATTTTGTAATTTTTATTTGGTCTTTTTATTTAGATAAATAGCTTTCATGTATGAGACACCCACCAGGTGTTTGATGAAATGCGTGAGTAGAAATCATTTAGTATTGCCATTAGCTACTCTACAGTCTGTTTGTAGATTTTTTTGGATTTTAAGACAGGTCTATAATAGATTGTTGTGTTTTGAAGTGGTGATGTGAACAGTAAGATAATAAACCTTGTTGCAGTTTATGTCTGTGGTATCATGATGCACATCTTTGGAAAGTGTGGTCTTGCCAATGCCAGCCTAACCAACAATTGAGACTGCATCTGTTCTTGGTTGCACTAATAGCTTCAGTTCCTTGAGTTAGCTGCCCGGACATGTTACATTTGTTTTGACCCATTTACATACGGGTCAGATTTCAACCTGTTTCCCAGATATACATCTTTTCACGTGATTACACATTCAAAAGACGCAAATAAGCGATATTGACTTTGGTTCAATAGATTACTCATCGCCAGTATTAACCACCGCTTATGTTCCAAGACTGCCTTTCCCTTATCCTTGGTCTACTACACCTTCTTTGTACCTGGGACAAACACCCAAACACATATACACCCAGGTTCTTACCTTCTTTATCACTTCACCTGCAAACTTCCCCTTCACTTTATTCAAAAGAAATGCCAACAAGGATCTACGTAAATAGCTAGGTTTCATATCAGCGAATGAACTTGTTAGTTATCTACCTTTAAATAAGACATTTGAATGAACTTAATCTTCAATAAATTTGTATGTTTTCTAGGTGGTTTAGTCGAAGCACTTGAGATGTGTGTGTGTGTACACGTGTGAGCACGTGTTCGTAACTAGTCGAACAACGCACAAAACACTTTCTCATGATAATTTTCCAAGACAAGACAATCCCTAGTTAGAAGAACACACAATGAGTATCAAATTTGATTACGCCTAATTCTAGCCTACCTCTTGGCATATAACTACTTCTGCAACTAGTATATTACCAATAAAAATGTTGAAACTTCAGCGTACATTATTTTTACAATAAGCATCTAACAATCAAAACCACATATTTATAGTAATTGCAATCCAATATTAGAATTTCTAGTCAATATTATACCAAAGAAATATCGCAAAGTTCCCATGCAATGGAATCAAAGACAAGCAAGTAATACAAACACAAACTATCAAGCCGGTAGAAGAAAAAACAAATACATGGTAATCCCCATACCTATCCTTCATGAATACAAAAACCCTCTTCGCAGTATAATAACACCAACAAACTCCAAACTAAAATGCCCATTTATCAGTTTCTTTTTTCCCCGTTTGACTTTCTGACGACACCTTAAACAGTCCGCTTGACCCAAAGCGATCTGAGTCATCAAATGAGTATGTATGACCATGGTCAAAACCCGCGTTGCTACTCATTGAATCAAACCTTGCGAAACTACGGTCTTGTGTGGTGCTGCTCATTGAGTCGAATCTTGAGAAGTTATTATCCTGTGTGGAGCTGCTCATGGATCTTGAAATACCAGGAGTACATCACCAACCACAGTTGCCAATTTACACGGTGAACCCTATTCGTAATACCTAAACAGAATCTTGAAATACCAGGAGTATATCACCAACCAGCATATTTATGAAAATGCTTGTGTGTCAACCCAGCCCGTTTTGACACGTCTCAAGCCACCCGACCCCCCATTTTGCAACTCTAAATATACGTCTACATGATGTATAGAGGGATTCCAGGATTAGCTCCCCAATCAGCAGGTCTACAAGAAGGATTGGGTGGGCCCGTGAGAGACAGCAGAGTTTCATCAAGCAAGACATTACTAGGAGGAAGTGTTGGTGGAAGATTCTGGCCTTCTCTGTACCGCTAGCTCCATCAGATAGAGAGCAATACAGAACTCCCTCAAGGAAAGCATGCCGTCATTATCTTCATCAGACAAGTCCCACACCTGTTTCAGAGTTTCAGTCTAAGAATAGTAAGCATATTACAGCAATTACGGGAAACACGTTTCATCAGAGAGTAAAGAGTTGAATCAGGCATTAAGCTAAGAGTATTTACCTCTTGGTAGTCTCCAACTTATAAAAATTTATCTATGAGCCTGATCACAAGTGATTTTCCCATCTCTGTCAGAGTCGACTTCCATGAACACTTTCATATACTTGTTAACACCAGCCGCGTCATTTTTGGCCACTGAGGTAGCGATGTGTTGGGAACTTGTGTTCTTTCTGTATTTGGGACTTGTGTTGTCACTTCCTGATATCCATATTTAGCATTTTGAGTCGGGGGCCTGTTGATTTGGTCTTGGTAGAGATGGCCCCGCTGACTGTACTGCCACTGGACCACCTGTGGGCAGCCTTGTAAAAGCATTCAATACACCAAGTGAGTCTATCTTGGCTGGTCTGGGGCTCACAGGAGCAACTGCAGAAGAAACGGGTGGAATGCTTGCAGTTTGTGTTGACATTGAGGATGATGACGGTTTGAATATAGATTGGGAAGCAGAAAACAAATCACCACAAAACATAGGGGCAGAAGCAATTTCAGTTCCTCCAACAGATGGTCTAGGAGCTGTGAAAGATGAGGATGATAGTGGCTCTTGGGGTTTTGGTACAGTAGCCCCAACACCTCAGCCCCCAAGCCAATCACCTGAGACATTAGAGTTTGATAGACCAGGACTGGTCAGACCACCACCTGCTGGAAAACTAGGACCACCAACACCCTGTGATGGAAGAGGCCCGCTCTGAGGTGGCGGCCTCATTGACTGATTTCCTTGAGATGCAAAATACTGTGCAGAAGGTGGAGCAACTGAAGGAGGAACCATTGAATTAGGAGGCCCCTATGATCTTATGCTGAAAGTTTGAGGTTGCATTGAATTGACAACCCCGGGCTGTTGCCAAGAGCAATATTACATTTACATTTGCCTGTCCATTAGCAATCACGAACTACGCCTTTTGTTATATCGACATCGTCCACTCAGATTTGTGATTGCTGCAATTCATTGATATGCAACATTGCAACATTTCACAAATCTTATAAAAATGGTTTGGATAAAGGTAACTAGTTGATTGTGATTGCAGCAATTCATTGATAAAATTGGCTATGTTTTATAAAAGTCACCCATGTTGTCATTATATAAGATATCATCGACAAACATTTCTAGAACAACATGTAACTGCATATAGAGTCTGTCTAGAAACTTTCGTTTCATGGGAGACAGCGAGTATTCATCATTTCATTTCAGTTTGCAATATGCAAAAGTGGAAATCTTGACCAACGTGAAAAATGATGAAACTCACTTTTTCTGGGGGGGGGACCCTCGGCAGAAGTGAAAACATCCAAAAAAACAAAATAACTGAATACACGGAACTATGATGTTTGCTAGAACATAGAAGAAGCATATCTCTCCTATTCAAACTATAAGAGCCAAACGCGTGTACGTAAGCCTTACAGCCAAAGAAACAAGTTGGCCCAAGTAACATTCAAGTTAGTTAAACTCATGATGAGACATTATTAAGAAGCTTATATGGTTGAAAATTCACAGATTCAAATGGAATAGAAGCAGAAGTTTAGCTCTTTACAGTTGGACAAGCAAGCACTCGAATATGACAAGTAAAACCACACGGTCAAAAACAACCCAAATGACACAAGTGTCAACTAAAGTACTCGAATTGAGGACTTATAAAGGGTGACTTAGTATTTGATCGCCACAGATTATACTACAAAAACTCACTTATTTTTATTTTAATTTTTAATCATCCAGCACAGATTCCAGCCTAGGGAAAATGAGTAAATGTTTATGCTCGGGAAGGCGCCACAAGCAAAGACCCCTTTACCCAGACAAGTTTCGAGCAATGGGCATATTGATTATTAATTTTAATTAACAAAATTAAGGGTGGGCTGAATAGCATACTAAATATATCGATCATAAAGCAATTCTACAGGATAAAAGTAACAACAAGCCACAAGTGGGGTGATTGAGAAGAGGAGTTTTGGAAGATAAAAGGAGTATGGAACTAACAATCTATGATTTCGAATAAATTTAACTACTAGTAATCTAGTATGTAGCATGAAAATTCAGAAAATGATATACTAAATAAATTATTCAATCAAGAAAATGATTGAAAAGACGGAAGAATTAGCGCTTTTTCAAATTCAAAGGCAGGATTCAGTTCGGTGCTCAATTTTACATTTTCAAGCAGATCCATCTAAACCGGATTTTTCTTTTTTATTTCTTCTCTTTTCTTTTTCTTCTTTTTTAAAAACCGGGTTTAGAATCGACTCGGTCGAGTCACCGGGTTACCCGTTCAATCAATTTGACCGCCGGGTTAACCCGGTTTTCCACTTAAGTATATTGCAATATTTCGGCTCACCAAACACCTATAGTTACTTTTGATATTCAATACCAAACATACACAAAGCTTAAAAAATTCAATACAAGTAACTTAATTTAGCTTAATACACGAAAGCCAAAAGTTCTTTATAGATCCAATTTTTACCATAGAACCCATCAAGCAATATTAGCCACTCATTTTTTTTTATTAAAATAAAAAAATAAACTTCCACCCGTTTTTTAAAACTTAAATATCTCGCAAACCGTAAATCGTCAAGCTACAAAAAAAAATACTATCTCAATGGTATTTTTTTTGTAGATTAACGATTTACCGTTTGCAAGATATTTTCTTTTAAAAAAATAGGTGGAAAATAAAAATGGGTGGCTATGATTGGTTCATTGGTTTTATGGCAAATATGAGATCGATGTTGATCTCATGTCATACATAAAATTGCATAATATCTAAAACGGAAGGACTGAAAGTGCAACTAAAGTTGACTTAAAGTCAACCCAAGTTGCCTTTACTCTTTTCTCCTGAACTTCATTTTTGATCTTTCATTTTCATTGCATTCATTTGATCAATACTTCCATCCATCCGTCAACTGTAAGTTGCCTTTACTTGTTGGGTTTTGGTTATTCGATCAATAGATGATTGTCAAATAATATGTATAGTTGTGTGTGTTTATATTTGTCTTGGCCTTTGATGGGTTATATGTGATATTATAAAATTTCACTCACCAATTAGTTCTTCAGTAGTGGTTGTATGTGTGTATATGGTAAATTTATTTGTTCCATACTTGCTGGGTTTTGTTATTCGATCAATAGATGATTGTCATATTTGTAATTTCCAGAATTATTGTTGTTTTGTTGTAATCTTTAAAATTGAGCTTATAAAAAGTTCAATTATGACATGATTGACTGATTTGAGTCTGTGAAAGATGTTTTTTTTATTAGGTTATGTAGCATAAGATACATGGCATTGAATGCAATGAATAATTAGATTTTGGTAAAGAAAAGTAAATACTAATCGGAAAATTAATGCCACTGTAGGAGAAATAATGTTTTCGTGTAAATGACATCAAGTGTGGAATACTTTCAAAAGTTGTAGTTTTGTGTGGTAATATTACGCCTCTTTGTTTATGTGTATAATAGTTTGTTTTCAAGAGAGATGGCTGTCTATTTATGTGATGCTGTTTCCACTATCTATGTTTTTTTTTTTGTTTTTTTAACAGTTATCTTATATATTTAACGCAAAAGTGCTCACAGGTTTGATTGTTCTATGCTACTTAGTCATGGATTCTATGGTACTAAACTACTAATTAATTGTTTCAACTTTATTTTCATTTTTTTTTCTGAAAGCGTTTACTGTACTTGTAAATGCAGCACAATCTCATTATTGATAATGGCTACTTCGTCCACTCCTCATCGGTGGAACTATGATGTCTTTGTAAGTTTCAGAGGTGAAGATATCCGCAAAAGCTTCATGGATCATATGTTCAACGACTTCAAGCAAAAAGGAATTCATGCTTTTAGAGATGATACCAAATTGCCTAAAGGAGAAGAGATATCTCCTCATCTCTACAAAGCCATTGAAGAATCGAGGTTTTTGATTGTTATCTTCTCCAAAAATTATGCTTCTTCAACATGGTGTTTGAGGGAACTTGTCAAAATACTCCGGTGCAAGCAAATGGGAAAGCCTAAACACGAGGTTCAAATAATCTTTTATGATGTTAAACCTGACGTGGTTAGGAAACAAATGGGAAGCTACGCCGAAGCATTTGCCAAACATCAAGTTTCAAATAGACCAGAGGTCGACAACTGGAAGGAAGCTTTATCCATGGCGGCTAACTTATCTGGATGGGATCTCGAGGACATGACAAATGGGTAAATTTCTTGTTTTTGTGTAATTAGTTTTGTAGCCCTACTAAAGCTTAAAACTATGTAGTTTCTCTTACTTATTGTGTCTTTGTGGTTAACAGGTATGAGTACAACTTCATCGATTGCATCTCCAAAGACATACTCAAAAAATTATGTGATGGATCCTTGCATGTCGGTGACAACCTTGTTGGCATAGACTTCCATTTCGACAAATTAGACATATCACGCTTTGTTGGGTCTGATAAGGTTAGCATGATTGGAATATGTGGTATAAGCGGAATAGGAAAGACGACCCTTGCCAAAGCTATTTATAACTTGATGTATATCCACTTTGAAGGAAGTTGCTTTTGTGATGATGTCCAAGGAGTCGAAAAACGACAAGGCCTAACGCAAGTCCAGATGCAAATGATTGGTAAGATTCTGAAAACAGATGATCTGAAGATATCAAGTGTTGGTGAAGGTTCTATGGTAATAAAGCAAAGGATGGCATGTAAGCAGATCCTTCTTGTTTTGGATGATGTGAATAATGTGGAACAGTTAGAAGCACTAGCAGGTTCACATGATTGGTTTTATCCTGGAAGTCTTATTATTTTCACCGGTAAAGATAAACAATTGCTAAGGTCTCATAAAGCGGAAGAAATTTATGCAATGGAGTCTTTAGATGATTATGAAGCTTTGGAGCTCTTTAGTTTGAATGCATTTGGTGAAAGGCATCCTACAGAAGATTTTGAAGAATTTGCTTCCCAGATTGTGAAATATTTGCATGGTCACCCTTTGGCTCTCAAAGTTATTGGTCGATCATTGTATGAAAAATCTGCAGATTTTTGGAAAAGTGAGTTGGATAGACTCCTAACATATCCTAATTCAGAGATAGTACAAAAACTTCGACCAAGTTTTGATAGCTTGGCATCTGATCAGAAAAGAATGTTCCTTGACATTGCATGTGCCTTCATTGGGGAAAATAAAGATTTTGCTGCAAGTGTACTACACAGCGGTCATTATTCTGCAAATGCTATTATTGAAGTTCTAGCTGATAAGTTCCTAATAATTGTATCTGAAGATTGTCTTCAAATGCATGAATTGATTCAAAACATGGTAAGGGAAATTACACGTGAAGAGTTCAACATGCCTGGGAAACAGAAAAGATTGTGTATATCATCTGCATCGAGTGAAAAGAAAGTAAGAAGTTGCATATTCTTCTTTACCTTCATATTCATACAAAAGTATACACAATTGCATATGTTACTCTTTATAATTTATATTACATGTTCTTGCTTTTCTAGGTGGAAATGACTGAAGCAATTGAAGTTCTAGTCCTTTTGTTAAGGAAATCTAGTCAAGAGGTTCACATAAACACTAATTCTTTTGCACTTATGAAAAATTTGCGGATCCTGAAAATTTATGCTAAGGAAGAATTTGATCAGAAAGTGGAATTGAAGGGCTACAATGTGAAGTACTCAGGAAGTTTGTATTTTTTGTCGAATGAGCTAAGCTTGTTTTGTTGGCATGGATGCCCTTTCAAGTACTTACCTTCAAATTTCTATCCAGAAAACATTGTTGTCATCGACCTCTCTTACAGCAACATAAAGCAACTTTGGACAACACCAAAGGTATTTACTTGTTCATACATGTGTTCGTGTTTAAGAAGGTTGAAAATAATGAAGCTAAGGTACTGTTTTAACCTAACAACCACCCCTGACTTCTCAGAGATTACAAATCTCGAAGAGCTAGATCTTGAAGGTTGCGTGAATTTGGTTACAAGTTCATCCATCAGTTGGAATGCTCAAGAGACTTGTCGTCTTAAATATGAGAGACTGCAGACGGGCTAGGAGTTTTCCTAGCAAAGTGGAATTGGATTGTCTTCAGGTTTTGAATCTCTTAGGATGCTTAAATGTCAACCANTCATATTCATACAAAAGTATACACAATTGCATATGTTACTCTTTATAATTTATATTACATGTTCTTGCTTTTCTAGGTGGAAATGACTGAAGCAATTGAAGTTCTAGTCCTTTTGTTAAGGAAATCTAGTCAAGAGGTTCACATAAACACTAATTCTTTTGCACTTATGAAAAATTTGCGGATCCTGAAAATTTATGCTAAGGAAGAATTTGATCAGAAAGTGGAATTGAAGGGCTACAATGTGAAGTACTCAGGAAGTTTGTATTTTTTGTCGAATGAGCTAAGCTTGTTTTGTTGGCATGGATGCCCTTTCAAGTACTTACCTTCAAATTTCTATCCAGAAAACATTGTTGTCATCGACCTCTCTTACAGCAACATAAAGCAACTTTGGACAACACCAAAGGTATTTACTTGTTCATACATGTGTTCGTGTTTAAGAAGGTTGAAAATAATGAAGCTAAGGTACTGTTTTAACCTAACAACCACCCCTGACTTCTCAGAGATTACAAATCTCGAAGAGCTAGATCTTGAAGGTTGCGTGAATTTGGTTACAAGTTCATCCATCAGTTGGAATGCTCAAGAGACTTGTCGTCTTAAATATGAGAGACTGCAGACGGGCTAGGAGTTTTCCTAGCAAAGTGGAATTGGATTGTCTTCAGGTTTTGAATCTCTTAGGATGCTTAAATGTCAACCAACTGCCTGAGGCCTTTTGGTTTGGATTGTGGACTTCAATCCCTAGTTTCATATGGAACCAACAACATCCCCAAACATCAGTTTCATTGGCAGGTTTACATATGTTATAGGATCTGAATTTAAGCTACTGCAATTTAGTACAAGTGCCTGATGGCCTTGGAGGCTTATCATTTCTAAAGAAACTACACTTAGAAGGGAACAATTTTATTAGCTTGCCTGGAAGTTTGAGTCAACTTTCTAGTCTTGAATGGCTTAATGTTGATGGCTGCAAGAAGCTGGAAGTGTTGGCCGAACTTCCACCTAGCCTATATTACATTAGTGCATGTGATTGCACCTCGTTAATAAAAGTGTTGGGAGCAGGAGCAAGCAATCACGCATACTTGGATATTAATTTCAGAAATTGTCCAAATTTGTTTAAGAATCTTACCGGTGATAGCAACGTTTCGATATCGGAGACTCAATGTCTTGACTCATCTATAACTTCCCAAGGCTCTACAACCAATTTTCTTCTTTCATTCGGTATGCAGGTATCCAGAATAACAGATGCGAATTCTTCCGTTTGCCAGGAAGTTCCATTGAGAATATGGAAATAGGTTTACAAATAAAAGTATGGGAAGTTCCATTAAGGGATATGGAGCCTGTGTTGTTTTTAAGGGAAAGAAGCCTTGCAGATTTATTAAATACTCTGTAAAGAACTTTGATGGAGGTTCCATGTAAAACTTTTTGATGGAGCCAACAAAAATTAATGAGTCATATGTTTCGAAGAGAATAATGAAGATATTGAAGTGAAGGAGTGTGGTGTATATCTAAATATCAGTTCTTTGATACCTACGCTCTGCATCTCTACTTCGTTGCACGTATGTCTAAATATCAGTTCATTGAGGTAGCTGCCCAGACACGCTACATGTGTTTCGACCCATTTAGATACGGGTCAGATGTCAACCTGTTTCACAAAAATACATCTTTCACCATTTGCATGATTACAAAAGAGGCACATAAGCAATATTGACCTTGGTCTCCACCTTCTTTGTACCTGGGACAAACACCCAAAGTCCCAAACACATATACACCAGAGATAAGAACTTGTAAGTGATGCCAACAAGGATCTATGTAAATAGCTATTCTCATATCAGCGAATGAATTTGTAAGTTATCTACCTTCAAAATGAGACATGTGAATGAACTTCTAGGTCAGTCATCAATAAATTTGTAAGCTTTCTAGGTCGTTTCTGTAATTGATTCTACTTGTGTTTAAAAGCAAATATGAACCTGTTCTGTACTGTTTGATCAGTTAACTTGTAACAACTTCTTACCTAGTGACCCGTTTTCTTGCACTAACAAGTTCAAGAAGCTGTAAACTTGGTTCTTTTATTGAAAACGGGAAAAAATCTACAGAGAATTCTTGAAACATATATACCTTATGCAAAATTTTGTGTTTACACTGGCGAATTGTTCCAGATATTGTTATATTGTTAGAAAATCATTTGAGAAATGAAGAGGGTTTCTTTACACTTTATGGATTTATGAGAAGATCATAATACAATCCAAGTTGAGATAGCTATACTTATGAAAGTATTATTTGTATATCTGTTCGACTCCACTTATTTATTCACATACATAGTTACAATCAAAGTACAAAGTTACAAATTTTGATTTGTGTACCAACTGCTTGCTACACATACTTCATACAAACTTTCTCGCTAATATCGTGCTACTAGCTATATATATTCACAAAAATTTGATGCTAAAGTAACTACTGCAAAAGAAAACATGTAATTGAACCTAACATAATTGTTACCAAACCAAGACATCCGCATGTCTTGGTGTTTTTTTTTTTAAAAAAAAAAAAAAAAAAAAAAAAAAAAAAAAAAAAAAAAAAAAAAAAACCTAGACATGCGCAATATACTAAGTTTAGTGAGAGCATCCAACACAATCTGTGCCTCCTCCTTGACAAGCCCCAAACTTAATTTATTTGAAAAGCGTCAATTCTTAAACTTTGAGATCATTCCTCTTCTTTTTCGAACATGATGATTGATGCCAACTCTAATCCACCAACAGAATTCTTTACATTGGCCTTTCTCAGAAGAGTACCAAGGAGAATGTGTCAGGTATGATGCTAACTAGGAAATAAACAAAAAGGTCTACTGAGTAGACAGGAAAAAATCCCTAAAATCGTTTTTCTCTCTCTCTCTAGGTGGCGATTCTGAAATCCCTAACTATTCTTCATCGTTTTTCATCTAATTCGTCCTTTATCCCATTGATTCTTGCCCTGAATTGATTATTCTAGTGTTTAAACATTGTGTTTATCATTGGTTTCATCAAATTAAGGCCTGGTTCATTAGGATAATTCTGTTTTAGTGAATCGTTTTATTTAGGGTTTCAATCGCCACCTAGATCTATCCCTAACACTCTTAAATCGAACCTCACCATTCTTTGCCCTACAATTCTCAATTCATGTGCGATTCTGAGTGTGCTTGTGATTAACCTTTGTGTTGTTCTCAGATCTCTTGGAATCGTTACATATTTTATTCTCAAAGGGATATAAGCTAGTGTTCATGCGGTTAGGGTTATTACCGACTTAGCTGCTCCCTAAATCGTTGTTAGGGATCTGTTTTAAACCGACCTAATCATGCCTATCCTTAATCGGTTTTGCTTATCCCTAAATCGTTATTGTAGGGATTATTTGAACCGACTTTGTCTATCCTAATTATATATGGTTCGATTCTGGATTCTTTATTGCTTTATCTATTAATTCCTGGGGTTGGGTGTGTTTGAAGCTTATTGTCATACCTAATCCTGTTAGGGTTAGGTTATCTTCAATTTTGGGTGCATCTACAAGCTTAACGCATATCTGAACCTGTTTGGGTTTGGTTCTACCACCTTGCAAGTAACCTGTTTGAAGGTTTTCAAGTGCGAATGTTTTGTTTGGTGGAAGTCTATGAGTACGTGCGTTTGGTATTGCTGCTGCAAGTTAATCATTATACGTGGGTTTAGAGAGAGTTGTAAGTTAAGGTGTGGGACCTTATTCAAAAATCCTCCTTGGGTATCATCGATCCTGTTGTGATTGTTTATCTTGTTGTGGATCGTTCTTGGTAAGTTAGGGTTTATACCCTATTTTTGTTTTGAAGCGTGGGAGTTAGGGTTCTTTTTAATTCTATGGTTAGTTTGACATGATCCTGCTGCTACGAATTGGTTATATATGGTTCTTTCAAGGATCATTGTTGATGTGGTTATGATGTAAGTTTGGATTTTTGACTCATGATTCGTCCTGAGAAGGTTTGCTGGTGGTTATTGTTGGAGTATGCTCGTGTCATAATAAATAATTATATGGCTAGACATATGTGAGCCTATGGGGTCACACACTTATACACAGAGACACCATTATATATATTGCATTTATCGTATTTACACTATATATACAACTACGTAACTTGGGATCAATAACGGGCCACTAATCACTAAGCTTGTACTTAGTGTATTGGATTGGACATAACAAATGGGTAAGCCCATTTGTAAGCCCTTATGGCCGGCCTAGGTAAAGAAAGGAACAAGAAAGAAGTTCAAGGTTGCTAAGTGTAACTTATGTGATGATAAGTCCTAATTGATTTGGTCATATTTGATGATCAATCACAATAAAAGCTTACCAACTTTCTCTCCTCCTTTCTCTAACCATAAGCCACGAAATTAAACACTCCCATATTAGGGTTTGTGATTTTTGATCCCATCTAACCTTATTCTAGTGTAGTTCAAGGCTAGATCGATTGTTACGAGGTCAAGACTAGCATCGGGTGGTGATCGGTGAAGTGTAGTGTGTTTCACACATAAGAGAAGATCAACCTTATTGATCTTTTGGTTTCTTGCATTCCATCGTAGTGGTCATATTGGTGGTGTTTCCCGAATCACGCTACAAAGGTATAAAACTTGTTTGCTTTCTTTGATTGATCATATGGCTATATGAGATCCTTGTATGGTGATGTTATCCGCTGCGTTTATATGTTTCTTTTATGATTATATATTCAACATCACCTATAGTGGTATCACGAGCCATCATATGATGTCATATGATCATCTTGTATGCGTAAAAATGGCTAAAAACGTGTTTTTTAGATGGAATCAAAGGGTGTTTTTAAATCAGCCCCCGGGGCTAATTTTTTGTATATGAGACCACCCTTTAGGGGTCTTATGATCTGCACTTTTTGGTCCCATGGCCATTTGTTATGCATATGTTGATTGGTATACTTGTCCGGTACGTGTAAAATGACCTAAAACGCGTGTTTTTTGATCAATTTATGAAACGATTTCAAATCAACCCCTAAGGCTTTATTTTCTGTGGCAAAATGATGTTAAGAATGTCCTAATATCAGTGGGTTATGAACCTAAGGCCAATTCACACGTGTACCAATCGGGGTTTTAATTCTTGTTAATTATTTCTTCGTTTTTGTTGGCTAACAATTTATTTCTTGTTATTTATTTTGTCTCCATGGCAAATACATGCATGTTTGTCCATTGAGTTATCCAACACCTTGTTTTGTACATAATTTTATGGTATAATTGTGTGTATATGCAAAGCCGATGAAAACCTAGACCACTTGTGACATTGATTGTTGTGAATGTTGCTTTAATTTCTTGTTTTGGGGTTTTTGCCATTGTTTCGGCACTTATGTAATGATCTTCCTTTTGGTTGTAGCCATTGTATGGGCACTTTTACAGTAGTTAGAAAGTAGATTAGTTGTATTTTACTTTCAATTTCATGTAATCGTTGCTTGGTGGCGAAAAGCGGAAGAGTTAAAGACATTTTTGCTGAAAATAGCTGCTGGAACAAGCTTCAGTATTTTTGCTTTTCCCGGTGATTGGTAAGGAGTTAGAGGCTCAAATTTTTTTTGCAGGTACACAAGACATGGGCCTACAACTTTGTAGTTTGGTGCTAAGCCCGTAGAGGACTCCTTCTAGGCCGAATGGGCCTCACAACACAGAAATTCTGGGCTGGCAGATTCATGATTTCATGTGCATCATGGGGTTTTCACTTACTCTTGATTGTCTTGGAGCAAGTGGGAGCCCTCCGTGTGGTTGTGTGGTTTGTCCCTAGTTGACTCTTGGTTCTCGTGGTGGCTCACGAGACCGANCACAAGACATGGGCCTACAACTTTGTAGTTTGGTGCTAAGCCCGTAGAGGACTCCTTCTAGGCCGAATGGGCCTCACAACACAGAAATTCTGGGCTGGCAGATTCATGATTTCATGTGCATCATGGGGTTTTCACTTACTCTTGATTGTCTTGGAGAAAGTGGGAGCCTTCCGTGTGGTTGTGTGGTTTGTCCCTAGTTGACTCTTGGTTCTCGTGGTGGCTCACGAGACCGAGCATAGGTTTTTTCATCGGTTGAGGCTTTGCATATTGTGGATGTGTGTTTATGTTTAGCCTCTTCTATATCATGTGATAATATGGAAATTGAAAATTATTTTCTTAAAACATTAACATGAAACACAAACCATTTTCAAACTAAGTCTTTTGATTTAGTTTACTAAGTTTTTGAAACTTGAAATCATTGTTTTTTAAATAACACTTAAACTAGTTATGTATGTTATTTATTTATGTATTGTCCAAACTTTATTATCCACTTAGGATGTATATTAGTCATGAAAATGGACAACTCGACACACATAAATTAAAACAATGAGTAGACTTAAGTTAAGAAAAGTTTTTAACTTGTGCTACGAAGAATGAATGCATGCTTCTTCGTACACCCTTTTTGATACACATCAAAACTTTT
>LBNU01014866.1:67064-82136 GCA_014162995.1 Artemisia annua | reverse complement strand
AATAGTGAATCTCGTAAATGGTTATGTCTCTTATCCTCAGACTTGAGATGCAAGTAGGTCTTGCATGTGTGGAATTTCATTCTTTGATATGGTTAAACGCTGTCCTGAATAAGGTAGTTATAAAAACCATCTTCAGGAGTGATTTGAAACACATGAATGACACGTGCAGTCAAAATAGGATTCCTCCACATGTCATGGAGTTAGATACTATTAGGCCCCTCGATGAATTGAACGGATGTTGTATGGCCGTACCCAAATGAGATTAAGATGAATCTTAATTCACTTGGTAATCTTGTTTAATATCTAGATCGAGAAACATAATAGTTGAACAAATAGAATGACTTTGATCCATGTCTAGTGTTCAACATAGTATCTGTAACAAAAGGATGGATGACATATAAACCATTTAAATGAGAAGTTTAAGAAACTACCCTCACATATTTCTAGGGGCATTGGCGCGTTGCTAGACGCTAACCTTTGCTTGTATAATTACTTGATTATTATGACGTCGCAAGTGGGAGCTGTTGGATTATGCTCGTGTCATAATAAATAATTATAAGGCTAGACATATGTGAGCCTATGGGGTCACACACTTATACACAGAGACACCATTTTATAGATTGTATTTATCGTATTTACAATATATAAACGACTACGTAACTTGGGATCAATAACGGGCCACTAATCACTAAACTTGTACTTAGTGTATTGGATTGGACATAACAAATGGGTAAGCCCATTTGTAAGCCCTTATGGCCGGCCTAGGTAAAGAAAGGAACAAGAAAGAAGTTCAAGGTTGCTAAGTGTAACTTATGTGATGATAAGTCCTAATTGATTTGGTCATATTTGATGATCAATCACAATAAAACCTTACCAACTTTCTCTCCTCCTTTCTCTAACCATAAGCCACGAAATTAAAGACTCCCATATTAGGGTTTGTGATTTTTGATCCCATCTAACCTTATTCTAGTGTAGTTCAAGGCTAGATCGATTGTTACGAGGTCAAGACTAGCATCGGGTGATGATCGGTGAAGTGTAGTGTGTTTCACACATAAGAGAAGATCAACCTTATTGATCTTTTGGTTTCTTGCATTCCATCGTGGTGGTCATATTGGTGGTGTTACCCGAATCACGCTACAAAGGTATAAAACTTGTTTGTTTTCTTTGATTGATCATATGGCTATATGAGATCCTTGTATGGTGATGTTATCCGCTGCGTTTATATGTTTCTTTTATGATTATATATTCAACATCACCTATATGATCGCCTTAGCATCGCCCCTCGGGTTAGCGATCGTGTTGCTCGGAAGTTGTCTTGAGCCCGAGGGTCGATCATTTAAAGACTTCTTGATCTCAGAAATCTGGCTGACCAACAACTTGTTCATTTCCTCTTGGGATTTCATGAATTGTTTTAACAACTCATCAGATGATGGTCCGGTAGGAATAATAGCTTGAGTCTGAGTAGGAAAATTTTGACCTCGGTTGTTTGGACCTTGGTTTTGAAAATTTCCTTGATTTTGGTTATGTCCATGAAAATTCCCTTGGTTGGAATGACCCTGACCTTGGTTTCGGTTAAAGTTTCCTTGGTTTTGGAAACCTTGATTTTGGAAACCTTGGTTCTGATTGTGGTAACCATGACCTTGATTGAAATTACCTTGTTTTTGATAACCTTGGTTCATTCGGTTTTGGTTTTGGAAATTTTGGTTACGGTTTTGAATATTTTGATTCTGATTAAAACCGGGAGGTCCAAGGTAGTGGTTGGGACGATAGTTCGGGTCCATAGGAGGACGGTATTGATTACCTCCTTGATTGGAAGGACCGGCTATCGCATTAGCTTCAAAGGGGTTACCATCGGTGGCCATACAATTGTAATATGGGTGGGGGCCACCACAGGTAACACAGACTTCCACTTTTTTAACTTCAGCAGGAGAAGAAGTTTGTGGAAAAGAGACTTTCTTTTGGTTAGAGAGAACCAAAGCTTGAATGGCTTCCGTGAGTTTGTCAATCTTAGCATCGGTGCTAGATTGACTCACGGGCGATGAAGAAGAAGGACCAACACTCACTTGGGAAACAACCGGTTTGCTTCGTGTAGTGCGGACCTTAGATTTGTTCTCGATGATCGCTAAAGCTTCTTTTGTTGTTTTACTCAGGAAATTACCTCCCGCGGAGGCATTAAGAGAATCCTGATCAGCTTGGCTCACACCATTGTAGAAAGTATCGAGTTGCATCAACTCAGAAAAACCATGGTGAGGACATTTGCGAAGCAATTCCTTAAAACGATCCCACGACTCACTAAATGATTCATCAAATTTCTGAGTGAACTTGATGATCTCATTTTTAAGACTCGTGGTCTTGGAAGGAGGATAGAATTCATTCACAAATTTCTTGACTAAATCCTCCCATGTTTCGATAGAATGAGGGGGTTGTTTTTCAAGCCAAACCCGGGCTTGCCCCTCAAGGGAGAATGGAAAGAGAAGAAGTTTTATTGCTTCAGATGGGACATTCTTGTATTTGATGGTAGATGTAATCTTGTTAAACCATCGAATATGAGCATGAGGATCGTCCCGCTCAAAACCAAAGAATTGACTCTGGGTCACAAGATTCAGTAACCCGGTCTTGAGCTCAAAATTATCAGCCACGATGGCTGGAACAACAATGGCATCTCCGTACCCATCGATGGGTGCCTGGAGAAGCTCACTCATAGGAAGGTCTGCCATGATGACAGGACGAGAAGAGACAGTACGAATCTCGGATTCGACTGCGGGTGCAGAACGTCTACGTCGTCTTCGAGGAATCTTAACAAGCTCACGAAATGGGCTCGTAGACCTAGAAGAACGAGTGCGCATGCACTGGAAAAACGAAACCAATTACCAAAGAAAACTTGAAATCTTTTTATTTATTTAACTTTTTCTTTTGTTTTCTTTCTTTTAGTTAACCGATACACCAACCGAAACCTTTTTGCTATAAAAGCTAATCGGGCAACGATTGACTCACGATCATTTTTCTTTTGTTATTATTTGGGAATGGTTTACAACCGCCCTCCTTCAACGGAAGACGGAGGATGTATATTATTTTTTTGGTATTTTTGTTGAATACTTGGTGACAAGTATTCTTTTTCTTTTTCTTATATATATATTAGAAACAAAGAGAAAATATTTTTGTGTTTTTTATGTTTTTGAAAGATGAAAATACGATATATATACGGTAAATATACAAAGGATAGATGATATACACAAGTTGTGTTTCAAAAACACGATACTGCAAAACGTTCAAGACACGCGACACGCCTCCCCGGCAGCGGCGCCAAATTTTGATTGGCCCAGAAACAGTCAACTAAAGTCAACCAAGTATTTGGTCAACAAAAGTCAAACTAGAAAAGGCTCAATGCACCAAGGAGAGTATAGGAATTCCCCGGGTCGTTTAAATCCCGACGAGGAGTGAATTGTATCGAAAACGGTTTTGAGATCAAGTGATTATGAAACGATGATTAGGGAAAGAGATTGATTGAAATTAAACTACGAAATTATGAATGAAAATGATAAACAAACACTACAAACGATTACTAGAAATCTGGAAACGTTTACAAATCTAAAAATGTACGTTACGTTTAATTAAAACGTCTACGTACGAAAATAAAAGTGAAAATAGAAATCTACAAACACCTAGATGATGAAAAACATATTTTTACAATCCTAATGACAAAAGAAAATTTTAAGAAAAAGAAAAATATTTTTTAGACTTTTTAATTATTTAATATTAATTAATTACTAATTACTAATTAAACTAATTTAAATTAAAATAAATACTAAACTAATTTAGAAAATTACCAAACTTTTTCTAAAACTATTTAACAATTACAGAAGTCCTAAAAAATTATAAAAAGCTCCTAAACTTTATAAATAAACTATTTTAGATTTAATTTACTTAATTACTAATTAAAAGCTAATTAATCTAATTTAATTAAGAAAAATAACAAATGAACAATAACAATTAAGAAACTATTTTCTAAAAATGTTATTTAACTAATAACAGCTAGAAAAAATATAAAAAGTTGCTAGAAATTAAAATTAAACTCTAAATGATTTTATTTTTGATTTTCCACTTAAAACTAATTAAACTACTTTTAATTACTAAAATTACCAAATTAAAAGATAAAATTATGAAAATATTTGTACAAATACTATGTTATGCCAGAAACCTAGGAAAAATATGAAAACTACTAAGTATTTAATAAAAAAAAATAGAAAATAAATTAAAAAGATAAATTCTATTAAATAGAAGCTATCACTAAAATTAAAGATGATGATTTTTGATTTTTCTTTTTACCAAACTATTAAACTACTGTAATAATGAAACTTTAATGAAAACAAAAGTTGTGGAACTGAAAAACAAAGAAGTTGAGAGCTTATGAGATAAGCAGTTAAGCTTTTGGCTCAAATGAAGCTCAAAAGCTCAAACAAGCTAAGGAACAGGAAACCAAGGAAGAATTAAATGAAAATAAGCTAAATGTACTGAAAATGATTGAAAATTACAAGGAACAAGCACTGAATAAGCTCAAGTGAGCAAATAAGCACTATGGAATCATGCACTACACACTGAACTGGGACAACATTGGAGGGCTATTTCAGGTGGGGTCCACAGGGCTAGAAACTCAAACAATGGTGGAAATGAGTAGTCAGCTAAGTGGTGAACTTAAGGAACCAATTACCACCCACTGGGGCCCACTGAGGTGGCCTGTGGGACCCACTAAAGTGGTGGTAATGGAGGACTGTGATGTGTAACAGGGAAGGTCACAACCCACACAAGCTCAGAATAAGCTCAAATAAGCCTGGACCAATAAAGTAACAACAACAATGACAGTAACAAGAAACAAGAACAACAACAAGAATCAAACAACAACAAGAAACCACAAAGCTCAGTATACACTGATGAACATCAACAGAACAGGCCAAAAGTGGCAACTTGGGAGCTAAAATAAGCCAAGACAATAAGCTACCAAAGCCAAACTAAGCATGGGTCAATCAAGACAAGCTAACCAGCTTCACAAATCACCAAAATGCACAAGCTAAATCCAATAATTAAGCTTGTGCAAGCTTATGAAAGAAGGCTCAAATCTGTGCACAGGGCACTTTTCAGAAAAAGTGCTTAAAGTGAGAAGCCAAATAAGCAGTTAAACAAGCCAACCAAAAATTAAAAAAATACTATAACAAGTCAACCAGCCAAATAACAATAATCCAAAAGCATAATTCCAAACTCCTAATATTAAGCCCTAGAAGAAAATCCAAAGTTTATTCAAAAAAAATTTTCCTGAAACTTTTGACTTTTTGAATTTCAAGCACAGTTGACTTTTACCAACTTTGATCTAGGTTCACTGATTAGTTATGATGTTATGAACTATAATGAAACTAGAACAAGTTATCTTGAACACTTTTTCAAAGATTTGAATGGTTAATGGTCTCAAAAACCTACACAGTTAACTGTGTAGGAGCATTTCACAATCATTTGCTTTTTTCTCAAAATGAAACTTGTTTTTGTTGCTTTACAATCCTTATATGGCCTAATGTGGTATGTTGGAACTGAGAATGACAACAATCACAGGCTTTTACCCTTTGGATCAAGCTATGCCAAACACTCCCATAAACTTTACCTTATTTTTGTTTTCAAAGCATTAGACTATTTAGAACCATAAAACTGAATCCTAAGGACTTATACTGATGTAACAAGCTTATGGAAACACAAGAACATCAATTATAACAACTAATGATCCTGGACAAAAATTATGCTAAATTGGCAGTCATGAAATGAAATTTGAGCACAAAGACTTCTAGTGAACAAGCTATACCAAATAAGCAACCATATAACTAACATACACCAATGTAACATAAAAATACAGAGATAATAGCTTATGGCTAGTTCTACAGTGATATGCAAATAAATGAGAAATAAGCTTACAAGTGATTTCTAGCTGAGAATCATGAACCAAAGACCAAGAACACTACCTAAAGCCTCCCATGAGGCACTAATACCATTGCCATCCAGTATACACAATGCTCCTTGCTCCAATTCACCTCTGAACCCAGAAATCAAATCCACACTTACACAGTTAACTTTGTTTGACCATTTTTGTATTTATGAATTTTTTTTTTTTTGAACTAAGCTGAGTTTTAATGTAACTAGAAGCTTTTACAAGCTTCCTGGGAGCTTATATGTCCTAATTGAGTCCACAGTAACAACTAAACTAGCATTTAGACCATAATTGAGATTTTAAATGAAAAATTGTACAAAGTGGAAATCAAACTGAAATATTGAAATTCATAACTTAGAAAGGTTCAAATTACAATGATAAGGTTTAAACAACTGCTGGAAAGCTTAAAAATACAATAAGATTTATAAAAATTACTAGTCGACTAATTTTACACTAAGTTACACTAGATATTTCTCTCAACTGCTTCTCTTCTCTTTATATTGCTTCCATTGACTTCCTTGCACCTCCTTGAGTAAATCCCACCCATTGGATTGGGTGGAAATGATCTCAGCCATTGAAACTCACTTTTGGCGCCATTTTCTTATTTGTCAGGATGGATGAGTAAAAGTAGTATAGAAGCAATTAAGGAACTTTGGATGTTTGTGGGAGTTGGGGGAGACATGGAGTGGGTTTGCTGAGGTGTAGGAGGGGAGGTGCACAGTGGAGAAGTACCAGGACCACGTGGGAGGGATGAAGAAGGGGGAAGTTTGACTGTGTGGTTGACTGGGGGAGTTTATAAAAAATGGGGGTGGGTTTTTTTTATTATTAAGGGTGTTGGGCTGGGATTTAATTGGGCCAGGGGTGGAAAAGGGCTTGGGGTGGTTTAATGGGGTATTTATGATTTGGGTATAGAATTAAAAAGGGGCCCGTTTGGCTTTAATAAACAACAAGGACCAATTTTGCAATTTTTAGCCAAACATGAGGGACTGAAATTGTGATTTTTCCAAAGTGCTCATAAGGACCAATGTTGCCAAACTCCAATAACACAAGGACCAAATTTGTCATTTTTCCACTTTAAATAACCAAGGACCATTTTTGACAATTTTCAAAGTTCAAGGACCTTTTCTGCCATTTGCCCAAAAATTCATTCAAGGACCAATTTTGACAACTTAAAACATTTCATGGACCTTGAATGATAAAACTCCACATTTTTAAATTCCAGTGACTATTTTTGCCAATCTTTGGAAGTTGGGGGACTAAAACTGCCAAACATGCAAACTTTGTTCGTTTTTCATTCGTTTTCAAACATTTTGCATTTGAGTCATATAAAACACGATCCTTGGATATTTTCTGCATTTTGATGCGTTTTTGCGTGTTTTCAGATGTTTTTGCAGTTCGGATTTGACCAAAAATGATGAGTGTTTGAGCACTCATCAGTGACCATAATAGGAACTAAGTGGGTATTTAGGAATATATTAGATGAGAATGGAATGGTAACTAGGAATAAAGCTAGGTTAGTCGCCCAAGGTTATAATCAACAAGAAGGAATTGATTATGACGAAACCTATGCCCCCGTAGCTAGATTAGAATCCATTAGAATCCTTTTAGTTTATGCCTGCGCCCTAGACTTTAGGTTATACCAAATGGATGTGAAGAGTGCATTCCTTAACGGTTTTATCAATGAGGAGGTATATGTGGCACAACCTCCAGGATTCATTGACTTCGCAAAACCTGATTATGTTTACAAACTAAAGAAAGCTTTATATGGTCTTAAACAAGCTCCAAAGGCTTGGTGTGATAGACTAAAAGCATTCTTAGTTGAACATAATTTTTTTTTTGGGTAAAAGGGTTAATTCACCCCGGTAAAATATATTATCCAAAAAACATTGAAGTACAAAGGACGAGGGTGACTCCCTCGACTCAGTCCCTTAGGACACTTACAGACTCTCATATAAAAAAGACACGCCATTCTTATAACTTACACAAATGAACCAACCAATAATAACGAAAGTAAATAAAACATTACAAAACTACTCAAAAAATATTCTTGAGCCTTCAAAGTCACTATGGCGGTCCACTTACATCCATGAATAACACTTCTACTTGCCCATTAAACCATCCTACCTACGACGAGTATTCAAGCGAATATCAAATTGATCACAAATTGCTTGCAGTACTAAAACACCTACTACTATGGACGATTTTGGTACCTAGGGCTTATACGTATTTCCTGTTCATCTTTACAACCTTAAATCCATTTTATTTTAATTCAATCTTATAATAATCCATCCATATACTGTAGATCCGTGTCCTGTTCTTCATTAATTCTCCACACATATTTTTTCCGCCCATTTCATTTTATTTTTCCGTTATAACGACCGTTTCACTGTACTACGTTTTCCCCCTTTTCACCTTATTTTCTTAGATCTGTTATGTTGTTATTTCGTTGATACTATGGCGGATGTAAACCCAGATCCAAAACCTAATCCGTCTTCTCGTAAGATGGACTCATCTCTTAAACCTAGGAAAACAACGAGAACAATGAATCCGTCATCGAAATCTGCTTTGAGGCATGCGAATGTGGTTTCTGACACTCCTAAGAGTCTTTACTCTAAGGTTCGTACGAGATCTGCTTCAAAGAGTGATTGCGGCGCTGGGGATATGGAGGATGTGGAATATGAGGATGGGGCTTTTGATTCTGTGGTGGGTATTGAAGATTTGGGGGGCTCATGTTCGGGTATGGAGGGGGATCTGAGTGTTGGTGATGGTTGTGATGCTGCTGGTAAGAATTCTTCTACTTGTGTTAGTGATAATGATGTTTGTGATAATAGGANAATATGAGGATGGGGCTTTTGATTCTGTGGTGGGTATTGAAGATTTGGGGGGCTCATGTTCGGGTATGGAGGGGGATCTGAGTGTTGGTGATGGTTGTGATGCTGCTGGTAAGAATTCTTCTACTTGTGTTAGTGATAATGATGTTTGTGATAATAGGAGTAATGATGTTATTGATGAAATTGCTAAGAATTTGATTAACGAGTCTAGGTCTGTTAATGTTGAACCTGTTAGTGTTTTGTGTAAGGGTAATGTGTCTAGTGGTAGTGATAATGTACCTTGTGTGCCTGCATCAGGGGTAGAAAATACCACTTTGAATCCAAAATCTGGTTCTGCTAAGCCTAAGAGTACTCCTAAGGTTACTTTTGGGGATGTTAGGGTTCCGGGTTTGTTTAAGGTTAATGGGGATGCTAGTGAACTGGGTAAAGGTGATGGCGAGGTGAGTAATTTTGCTGTTGGTGAGTCGAGTGGGGTTAAGGATGCTGTTATGAGTGATAGTGCTTTTGAGAAAAGTAGTAGGTCCTTTCGTGATGCTGTTTCGAATAGTTATGGTGGTAATGGTAATAACAAATTGCATTATGTCCCTCCGTCTATTATTGGTGAGAACAGGAAAGTAGCTAAGATGGATTCGGTGTTAGAAGAGGGTTGCAAGAGATGGGGTAACACAGTTGTGGGTTTTTTTTGTCGGATTTCGTATGAATATGCTGATTTGGTTTACCATTTGAAGCGAATGTGGAGGGTATATCAGTTAGATAATGTTATCATGAATCAAAATGGTATGTGTTTCTTTGATTTTAAGTCAAAAGATGGTATGGAATTGGTCATTGATAAGGGTCCGTGGTTAGTGAATAATAAGCCGCTGTTTGTTAAGAAATGGGAACCGGGTTTGTGTATGTCTAGACCTGAGGTTAAGAAGGTTCCTGTTTGGGCTAAAATTCACGACATTCCGTTGGAAGCATGGAATGTTGATGGAATCAGTAGGATTGTTAGTCAAATCGGCAGTCCTATTATTATGGATCGTATGACAGCATCCATTTGTGAGAAACCTTATGGTAGGGCTACTTTTGCAAGGGTGCTTGTTGAGATTGATTCTGAGATACCATTGGTCGGGTTTGTTGAATTGTGGTATGAAAGTCTAGGTAAGGTCTTAAGGCTGCGTGTTGAGCATGATTGGGTCCCCCCTAGATGTGAGGACTGCAAGATTTTTGGACACTATTTGAGTGACTGCCAGAACAAGGTTAATGTGGCTAGGAAAGTGGACAAGGATGGCGAGAATGTAAAGCCTAGTGAGGTGAAGAATGGGAACAATGGTACTGCTTCGGGTAAGGTTAATGTGGATGAGGGATGGTCTACTGCTGGTAATCGGAGAAACAGGGGTGGTGGTAATAATTTGCGTCAAGGGAATTTTGGTGGTTATCAGGCTAGAAGAGGTGTTTATGTGAATACGGCTAGTGGTAATAATACAAGTAATGCTAATACTGGAATCAAGGGTAATAAGGAGGTTAGTCAGAAATCGAAACCGGTCAAGAGTGGTAATATTGGTAGTGTAGATGATAATGTGGTTATGAATGATAAAGGTGTGCCTGCTAATAAAGGTAAGGGTAAGGTAGATGAGGGGATTAGTGGTGGTGATGGTAACCGGAACAGTGGTAATAATGTTAATAAGAAAAATGAACAGAAGAAGAATTTGGGTAACAAGAATAGTAACAAAAATGGTAATGGTAGTTTAAGCAGTGATGGTCGTAATTCGAAAGATGTTTTGGGATCTAAGAATGTTAGTACTAGTAATCGTTTTGATGCTTCGGGAAGTGAGCAAGATATTGATAATTCTGAGATTTGGAATGATGTTAAGTCTCAAGTTGATAAGGCATGTAATTCTGGTATTCCTATTTTGGAAGGTGTGGTTAAAGGTTGGAATGAAGACATGATTAAGTACTATACGGAAAAGTGGAATAGTAGAATTATGATGAATGGGTCTCCTGAACAGCAACTAGAGTTGAAATTGAAGAGCTTATCTAATCGTATTATCTTGCTTAATCGTAACATTGCTGTCAATGCTAAGATGAATGCCGAAAAAATGATGCAGAAGTCTGTTTTGACTTCTCATGACAGCAATGATGTTTTGTTTAGTAAGTGTTATGATGAAGCATATCGGGTGGAGTTAGCCAAGTAGACAGTTTACTTAAGGAGCGTGGTTTTACTGAAGTTGATTTGTTTATTCTATCTGATAAGCCACTTGATAATGATCGTAAAGCTACTTGGACGGATGAGATGGTGGAATATTACTCGAGCAGATGTGAGGAGATAAGGAGTGACAGAATTAATGGTCATTTGTCTGATATGAATGGCGCTCATTTTTTGGATGAAGTAGAGGAGGTTACTACTGGATCTGCTTCTTTCATAAAACAGAATGAAGTCGTCAATGATGTGGATACTGTTATGGTTCAAGATTGTGGTGCTCCGGCATCAAACTCAGTTAATATCCAATGATAGGTAAAATTGCTGCATGGAATGTCCGGGGTCTGTCTCAGACAACCAGACAAGATGAAGTGGTTTCACTTATTAGGGAAGAAAGTTTGTGTATGTGTGCTGTGGTTGAGATTCATCATAAGAAAAAGTCGGTTCAGAATGTAGGTAATTGCATGTTCCGCAACTGTTCTTGGGTATCTAATATGGATGACTGTAGAAGTGTGTGTAGAATCATGGTTGGGTGGGATGCTAATGTTGTTGGGGCTAACTTGCTTTCTCATTTTGATCAATCCATGCATTTTGAAATTAATTTTATTCATGATCACAGGAAGCAATTTGTGTCTTTTATCTATGCAAAAAATAAAGGTGTTGAAAGACGGGCTTTATGGAAAAACTTAATGGATCACAGCAAACATGTCAATGAGGAACAGTGGTTGCTGCTGAGTGATTTCAATGTGGCATTGAACATAAGTGATTGCTCTGATGTTACTGCAGCAAAAGATCATGATATAGAAGATTTTCGAAATTGTGTTGAGTCTTTGGAACTTGATGATATTGCTTCCAAAGGTATGTTCTACACTTGGATTCAAAAACGGCATGATCCGGATAATGGTATTCTTAAGAAACTAGATAGAGCCTTGGGTAATAATAGTTTTATTTCCCGATATGACAACTGCTTTGCTGAATTTTTACCTTTCATTACCTCTGATCACTGCCCTGTTGTTATGAATTATTTTTTGGCTAAATCTAGTAAACCTAAGCATTTTCGTTTTGCTAATTTCTTGGCTGAGAAAGAGTCCTTTATTCCCACTGTTAGAGAGTATTGGGATATTGAGGTCCATGGGTTTCGTATGTTTGTCTTGGCCAAAAGGTTGAAAAATATGAAAAGACACCTGCGTAATATGAACAGGGTCAATGGGAATGTGTTTAATAAGGTTAAGGCATTGAGAGTTGAGCTTAAAAAAGTGCAGCAGTGTTTAGATAAGGAGCCTAACAATAGAAGACTTAGAGAAGAAGAGTATGTGTTTTGTCAAGCGTATCAGGAAGCGGTTAGGGATGAGGTTAATCTTCTTAGGCAGAAAACTAAGATTCTTTCTCTCTCCCTAGGGGAGAATTCCGGCCGCCACCCTCGCACCCTTTTCCGACCACTATCACCACCTAATTCGTCCTCTCTACTCTTTTTTGAAGGGTATGCAATACAATTAGGATGTTGATATTCTATTGAGGGTGGCTGGCAACGCTTTCTTGTATCTATCTAATCGGTTTTCTCCTTTTCATGGTGATTCAAGAACCCTTTTCTTATATGTTTTGGTAAATCGTTCCTTAGGGTTTCTTAAACCGCCATTCTTTTTTAATCGCACCCTTTATTCTTAGTCGGTTCTAATAATTTATAAGGGTCGATTTTTCTCCTAGTTGCACATTGGTTAATCAATTTTTCTGGTTAACGTAAGTCATTCCATTCGTTACCCAATTAGGGTTTCGTTTTTAGTGTGCAGCATAGATCGGTCTTTTCTTGGGATCTATTCTTAATGGCTAAGATACCCTATTTTAGGGTTTCGATTATTATGTATGTTCGTGAGGTTGGATCTGGTTGTTGCAATGCATGTGAATCTGTTATGGGTGGTTATGCCTGGAAGTTCTCCTTCATGGAGATGTGAATATATGTACGTGGGTATTAATGGGAGAGATGGTTATGGGTTCGATCTGTTTGGTAGGATTGCATGTTCTATTATTTTCATCTAAAGATCGTATTTTCCTGCTGATAATTATGGACATTCTTGTGAATGTTAGGGTTTCGAAACCCTAGATCTGGTTGTTATCGATTCGGCGTTGTCATGCAGATTTATATTTAATCCTAATGCATGACTAGTGCTGGAAGTTGTTATCTATGCTGGAAAACCGTGGTTATTGATGATTCTTATTGCAATCAGTTGTTTGGGACTGATTGGAGGTGGTTTTCGAGTATGGCTGTTGTTTGGGGTTGTGATTAAGATGGTCGACAAGTTATTGAGGGTACCTTGTTCAAAAAGCCTTGGTGTTGGTTCAAGACTTGCTGTTTATGGTTCATTTGTTGGTCTTGTTACTATTGTTGCTGATTATCATCCTGGTTCATCGTTCATAATCATGTTATCACTCTTATTTGTCTTATGAACGATGTGACACATATCTATGGATGTTTGGGGCTGATGGGCATGATATTAGTTTTGGTGGCAGATTTGGATACCATTGGTTTGCATTCTGATCTTGGTTGCACTTATGCACCTTATGGGTATGTGAAATCATGTCATGTCATGTTTCATCATTGCTATTGCATATGACTTGGTACTTGGTGCTTCTTGTGATGTATCTATTATTCTATGAAGAATGGTCTAAGTTTCTTATATGCGGGAAGTTAGGGTTGTAATACCCTGTTTATGGTTCAAATTCTATTTGCTACGGATTGCACTCTAACTAGGTTATTAGATTATGCATACGCATAATACTAATAGAAGCCGCAAATGGAATGGGCATTGGAAGGTGCACATGGACGTTGGGGAAGTTTTGTTATGGCTTCTTCAAGACTCAAGATCTGGATAGCTATGATGACTAAGATGTTGTGTTCAGTTTTATTGTATTTTTATATTTAGTCATTGTTAGTCATATTTAGATCTGTAAGTTATAAGAATGGCCTGTCATTCTTATATAGTGGTTATGGTAGTGTCCTTAGGGACTTCGATGAGAGACTCACTCTCATCCATTGTACTTAAACGTTTTGTGCTTAATGTACTTTACCGGGTGCAGGATGTTCCCCTTTACCCAAAAAAAAAGGATGGGGATCAAAACACGTCTTATTTCCATAATTTCCTTAAGAGCAGGGTGAATAAGGGTAGGATTCAAGTTGTGTGTGATGAGCAGGGGAATAAGTTTTATGGTGATGATGTCTCGGGGTGTTTTGTTAATCACTTTCAACAATTTTTGAGGGTTGCTGATGAGGTCATTCCTTTAGATGATTGTGAGGATCTTTTTACCAAGAAACTTGACCAGTCTATTGCTGATAACATGATCAGACCCATTTCTGATATTGAAATCAAAGAGGCGATGTTTAGTATTGAGGATGACAAAGCTGCTGGTCCGGACGGTTTTACTTCGAAGTTCTTTAAAGCGGCTTGGAGTGTTGTGAGTGTTGATGTTTGTGCAGCAGTTAAAGAATTCTTTAGTTTGGGAAAGTTACTTGGCGAGTTTAATACTAATATTATATCTCTTATTCCTAAGCTGCAAGTTCCTTTGAAGGTGTCTGATTATCGTCCTATCGCTTGTGGTAATGTTATTTACAAGTGTATCAGCAAGGTCATCACTAATAGGCTTAAAGAAGGTCTTTGCAGCCTAATTGATTGCAACCAAAGCGCTTTTATCCCGGGTAGGCAGATTAGTGACAACATCTTGTTTGCTCAGGAGTTCTTAAAGGCGTACAACTGGAAGCGTGAAGTTAGCAAATGCTCGTTCAAAGTAGACATCCAGAAGGCGTATGATACGGTCAATTGGGACTTCTTGAAGCAGTGTCTCATCCACTTTGGTTTTCATAGCTCCATGATTCATTGGATAATGGTATGTCTAACCTCTGCTTCTTTTTCTATCTGTATTAATGGTGAATCGTATGGGTTTTTTAAGAGTAAACGGGGTCTTAGGCAGGGTGACCCGATTTTGCCTTATTTGTTCACTATTGTTATGGAAGCTTTTAATATGATGGTTAAGAGACAGATTAGGAGGGATAATCGTTTTCAGTATCATTGGGGTTGTAAGAAAATTCAGTTGACCCATTTATGTTT
>LBNU01014866.1:37772-64408 GCA_014162995.1 Artemisia annua | reverse complement strand
ATTATGCTAAATTGGCAGTCATGAAATGAAATTTGAGCACAAAGACTTCTAGTGAACAAGCTATACCAAATAAGCAACCATATAACTAACATACACCAATGTAACATAAAAATACAGAGATAATAGCTTATGGCTAGTTCTACAGTGATATGCAAATAAATTAGAAATAAGCTTACAAGTGATTTCTAGCTGAGAATCATGAACCAAAGACCAAGAACACTACCTAAAGCCTCCCATGAGGCACTAATACCATTGCCATCCAGTATACACAATGCTCCTTGCTCCAATTCACCTCTGAACCCAGAAATCAAATCCACACTTACACAGTTAACTTTGTTTGACCAGAAATCAACCTAATACCAGTTTCCGAATACACAACAGCAGGTAGCCTATGAAAACGCACCCATACGGGTACCTTAGTAATGACCCCCTTTTCAAATTTAGTATTCGCCACCCAATTATCTAAAAAGAGTGGAGTTGGTCTAATAAACCAAGGACCACCTTCTAGCACCTTAAGCAATCCTTCTTGTGACGAAAATTGAAAAAAGAAAAAACTACCCCATAGTATAACACGTTGGAAACCAAACTTAGCCCAAGCATGCTTGACATAATCTTCCACCAAAGGAAACGCTAGCCGTTGACCAATAAAATAACCGTATAACGTATTAGTAAATTTCTGACACATATCTTCAACCACGGTAATTGGAATAACGACTTTAGCACCCAAATTAGTACTCACACTCGTTGAAGCAGAATCTTGTTCCTTTACGTTTGTATCAATAACCGAAGTATCCACATTAGGTTTACTAAGATCCGTTTCAACAAGACTTAGAACATGTTGTTGTGATGGTGGATCTTTGAGTGTATCATCATGACCAGAATTCCCAAGCAAGACCCCATCATCACACGGTTTCTCACAAGCAGCAATAGGGCTGCTATATGTGTTATTCACCCCCTCAACCAGCGTACTCTTTAGATTAGTACCAGCAAACGCAACATGAGATCCCATTGAACCAGCACCATCCTCATTGGGGAGCTTAAATCTCCCCGTTTTACCCGACAAACCTGTACGCTTAAGGATTGACTTCAAAGGCTTGTTCTCGTTAACAATAACTTTACCATCTTTATTCTTTATCCTAGTTGAACATATTACACCATGGGAATTGTAGAAAACACTCTCTTCACTAAAAGAAGTGACCCAAATATTATCATTGTTCAAATATATGTCGATGACATTATATTTTGCTCAACTTGTCAAGAAATGTGTGATGAATTTGCCAAAATCATGCATGATGAGTTTGAGATGAGTATGATGGGAGAACTAAACTTCTTCTTAGGACTACAAATAAAACAATTAGAAGATGGAATATTCTTTAACCAATCTAAGTATATTAAGGAAATGCTTAAGAAATTTGGACTAGAAGACTCTAAACCACTTAAGACACCCACGTCTACGGAAATTAAACTCACAAGAGATGAAGAAGGTGAGTCCGTAGATAACACTAAGTATAGAGGAATGATAGGTAGTTTACTATACTTAAGGGCAAGTAGACCCGATATCATGTTTAGTGTTTGCCTTTGCGCTCGCTTTCAAGAGGATCCCAAAACCTCTCACCTAGAAGCGGTTAACCGTATCTTCCGATACATTAAAGGCACTATACACTTAGGATTATGGTATCCTAAGGGATCCGGCATAGAAACCATTATCTATGTGGATTCGGATCATGCGGGAGACTACGTAGATAGAAAGAGCACTAGCGGTATTTGCACGTTTATGGGATGTTGTTTAACATCTTGGTTTTCGAAGAAGCAACGCTCTTGCTATTTCTACCACCGAAGCCGAATACGTAAGCGCTGGAAAGGCATGTCAACAAGCACTATGGATGAAACAAGCTCTCGTAGACTATGGCATTAGGTTATAAAATATCCCTATTATGTGCGATAACAAAGGAGCAATAGATTTAAGTAAGAATCCCGTTAAACACTCTAGGACTAAACATATAGAATTACGTCATCACTTCCTTAGGGATAATGTACAAAAAGGAAACATTACAATAGAAAAGGTTGCTTCGGAAGATAACATTGCCGATATATTTACCAAGCCCCTTAAGCGTGAATTATTTTTAACCACTTGCATTTAGGATTAAGAATGATGGAACAAATTGATTGAACTTCCTTGAATTTCCAAAATATCAAGTTTCTGAAGAAAAAAAATTTGTCAGATGGGCGGACCCCTTAATTTTATAAGGGCGGCCCCCTTAAATATAAGGGGACCGGCCTCACTTTAAGGGGGCTAGCCATCTGAACATCTGAATTTTCTTTTCTTTCTTTCTTCTCAAATCTGAGTCTAGGATTCTATTTTGCACAAAATCATGAATTGAGATATTTTGTTTGCATTATTATACTTTCAAGGAAAACCTCAATTCATTTCAAAATCATTCTCACAATTAGGAAAACTCATTGTTGAATAATGATAAAAAATGTTTTTCTCAAATCATGCATAATAGTCTCACTCTCGTTATCTATATGTATATAATTCAATATATACTTATATATGACACTTAAAAGTGAGCAAAGTTAATTCAAGGAGACTAAAGATTGTATCATAGGATAATTTCTTTTTCATAGAATTCGAAGCAATCCTTACTCCACATTTGTTTCATTTAGGCACACACTAGAACATAATCAAGAATTTCATTGTCACATTTGTTCCATCACTAGTTTGCCACTAATAGGCGCCTTTACTTAAGATAGTTGCTTTAGGTGATATTAATTGCTTAATTATTTATTAGCCTAATATGCATTCTTAATTATGATTATATGTTTATTTGCTTGCATGTATACTTTTCATGTAAATTCCACTATGAAAATGCTTTTCTAGTTGCCTAAAGAGTTGGTCTTGCCCAAAACCAAACCCCAAAACAAACATCTTTCTGGAAAAACTTTACCAAAAACCTGTTTCTGGCAACCTGGGTCCTCAGACTAGGGCGGCCCCCTTAAATCAAAGGGGCGGCCCCCTTAAAATTAAGGGGACCGGCCACCAATTAAGGGGGCCGGCCATCTGTAGGTCGAGGGTTGCTGTTTGCTTTCTGCTTTTTAGCCCATTTCACCTTATTTTGATTCCTCATTTCCCTGAATTCACAAACATATTTTTTCCATCAAATCCTACATATATATTCCTTCCATAAACACATAATTATCACACTATAAATATCCCTCATCACCATAAATCATCATTCACTCCATCATATCCTCTCCCAACTACCCAAAATTCAAGCCTTCAAGAGTTGCTAAGATTTCCGTCAAACCAATATGGAGAAGAAAGCTTGACTCTTGTCAACATACAAATGATGTTGCTCCAAATCAACCAACATTCAAACCTCATTCTCATACAAGCAACTCATCCACAAACAACAATCCCAACATCATTGTTAACACTCCACATACTACTCACTCCACAAATACCACATCCACAATGCCATCAATTCATGAAGAATCTCTTTCATCCACAACTCCATCAAGCTTTTATGAATACCCAAACAACACAACTCTCTTGACTCAACAAGACAACCTCACCATCACCCTCACTAACAAAATTCCACAATCATCTCACTCACTCCTACCCAATGATCCTTTTGAGGAACATACTCAATTCCAAGACAATAACCATCACTCTCAACAAAACATCAATCCCATGCCCAATCACAACTCAACAACTCCATCATCACCATCCAACGAACACAAAAAGTTTGTTGAAGAGCTCAAAGAAGCTCATGAGCTTAATGCTCTTCTTTCCCTACATCTTGCTCAACGCAATTTGGATCCACCTCCATCTAGCTCATCATTATCACCCCATGATCAAGATCAAATAAAGAAACATGTCAACAATTGTCCTTGTTGCATCTTTCTCCAACAACAAACCATTGCTTTGAATGAACACTTCACTTGGATTGCGTATCTCATCACTAGGTCTTCTCCATCACCCTCACTAACTCAAACAAATACTTCAACTCCAAACTCACCACCACCAAATACTCCATATCCATCACCTTCAAACCATTGAATGTATCCTCTATGTTCCTCAATAAACTCACCAAAATCATTTTGTCCCTCAAGCAAGTCCAAGAGACCTCAATATGGCAACTTTGCATCTTCTAGTGTAGTTTGCTAGAAAATTATGAAGGTATCAAAGATAACTTTTGTAACATAATCTATTTTAATAATTTTATTAATGAATGTCTTGTTATTGCCATGAATTTAATTTAGTTGTCTTGCTCTATATGTTTGCATTATATATATATATATATATATATATATATATATATATATATATATATATATATATATATATATATATATATATATATATATATATATATATATATATATATATATATTGTTTGTGCCATAAATATTTTTGCAAGCATTCCATATGTCGATTTCTTTTATAACCTCAAAACGAGAGGGAGCACACGTCAAGGGGGAGCTCCAAGCTAATCGGGATAACCTTTTTGATGCTAACAAAAATGGGGAGAATTGATATAAACTCACAAAATACTTGTATATATACTAATTTTTGTTTCAATGAGTTTAGATTTTGTAAACATCAAAAAGGGGGAGATTGTTGATATAAATAATGCATAAAAACGTTATTTATTATTTTCGATATCTCTATGTTTTGACGATCACAAAATGTAAAAACATTAAACGTAAGATTACTACGTAAATAAGTATTAAGTTAGTTTATATCATTTTATCCAACTAAATCACTTAAGGTATGAATAAACAAGTGCTTAATACATTTCATGATCAAAGGGGTATTTATTTAATTATTACAAAGTTTATTAAATATTATAAACATATTATATAATTTTGAAAAACACTTTTGCTAATAAAGGAAAATGTTTAAATCATACTAAATATATGAATTCAAATTTTTAACCAAAATCAGTTAGTTTTTCACCAAATAAACTTTCTCTAGAAAAAGACAAGTTTTCTGGCCATTACAGGTGGGCGGCCCCCTTAATTTTAAGGGGGTCGGCCTCCATTTAAGGGGGTCGGCACGTTCCTGTTGTCAGAAAATTTTGCCTATAAATACCACCTCAAACCTGGAATTTTTCCTCGCCTTTTGCACAAAATTTTCAGATCCAATTCTCTCTAAACATCTTTCAAAACCCTTTGATCATAAGATTATTAATCCTTGTTTCAAGTGAGTCAATCCCTCCTCATCCATCCTCATCCAAAGTGCAAAAGAAGAATACTCCTTCAACATCAAGTTTAAGAAGTATTGTAGATAAGTATTGTATATTGTGTAAATCATTTGTGAAGGTGTGGTGTGTGCTTGTAATTAGATAGATCTAGGTGTGTTAGTTGTTAATAGAAGTTGTGTAAAGAAGCAGTAGTGAAGTAGTGAAGTGGTGTGAAGTAGTGAAGAAGTTGTGGAGTGTATAAGCTGTGTAGAGGTGTGAGATTGGTTCTAGCTACAATTAGAACCCGACATTTAGCTTAGTGTCGTAAATTGGTGTAAGCAAAAGTTGTGTAAGCTTTTCTCCGCCATAAGGGAGCTTGTTGACATAGTGAAGAAAACTCCCGAGTTAGGTGCTCGGGGAGTGGAGTAGGACGAAGAGGAGATTCGTATCCGAACCACTATAAATCCTTTGTCTCACGGTGCTATCTTCTACCTTTATTTCCTTACTTATTTACTTGCATTTTTCCTATTATATTTATTAGTATACTTTGTTGTTTATAATTGCAAGTTGAGATCACATAAAATTGGAATCAAAGTTTTCATAACCAAAGTTTTTATAAATTTAAAAGACGTAAAACTATTCAACACCCCCCCCCCTTCTAGGTTTTCCACAGATACCTCAAGCACCTAAACGATATGGTTTCTATATCGATGTTGAGGAAGATGAGTTAGGGGATCATAGTGAACCCGCTAACTATCGAGAAGCTATATCGAGTCCTGAACGCAGTAAGTGGAACGAAGCTATGAATGTGGCGTTAAAGCTCATAAACAGACGTTAAAGATCGTGGTTGTAACGGTCTTTCTTACACCCTTAATTATGCAGGTTACTCTTTTTACATTTTTAATTTATGTTGTTTATTTGCCCCCTTTTATTGCGTTTTTTATTCCTTCGATTTTCGACCTTTTTGACCGACTAATCCACGGATTTATAGATAGAAAAATAAGTTCATAAACAGGAATATAAGCCAAAATAAATGAGTTTATGAAATATTAGCCGAATTCATTTGAGCTCATAAGCCTTATATAAGCTTAAACAAACATCCTGTAATTATAATTATATGAGGATCATATAATCAGTTTTGAAATTATGATTTAATCATTGTGATGATAAAGAGCATATGCAAATGATAATGCTATCCCGTGCTTTGGGGGGGTTTGGTTACAGTTTGTCTAAAATAAACCGCCTCTCTATTGTTCTTGTAATGATATGCAATCGGTTTTAATGGTAGTTAACATCTGGGAAGGGGTGTGCTATTGATTCTCATACCTTATTTTTTCTGATTTCGTCCCTTAATCTAAACCCTAACGATTTTTATTAAGTCGGTTCATAATCGACTCCTTTTTCAGGGTTTAGTTCTGTTGCGTTATGTATACTCTAAACGATTACTAAGTTTATCTTTTAATCGTTTTAGAGTTTGGTGGCAATCGGTTTGTAATTGTCGGTTTGGATTTTAATCCTTAATCGATCTTAAATTTATTTGCCATGCTATTGGGGTACGATCATGGTTAACCTTAATCGTTTTGGAGATCTCTATACATGATCGTTTTTCGTGGTTGCTGTGCTATATGATCGAAACCTTAATTTATTAGGGTTTCTTATCTTCTGATTTTTAGGTGCGATGCCTACATGTATCATCATTCTACTACTGGTGCTTCGATCTATTGGAATGGAACCTTTAGGGTTTCGTTTATTATCTTTATCGCTGGTGGTTTATGCACGTGGATCTGATGATGTCAAGTTCTTTAGCAGATGTAAATGGTCTAATAAGTGGGTTTGGAGAGAGATGTAAGTCTTATTAGTGGTTGTTAGGGATTCGTGGCCCTATTTGTGTGATTCTGGATCCGGTCTTATGCTAACTTTAATTGTATTCGAAGGGGATGTTAGGTTTGCTGGATTCTCTATGTATCGATTTGTGTGGATGCTGTTCACTTGTAAGTTAAGTTTTTAGGGTTCTTATTCAAAAACTCTATAGATCGTTTGGGTGTGATTTGATCCTGTACGCTTTCATGTTTACCATGTTTTGGATCTGGTCTTTATGGGTTGCACATTCGATCTACCTATTTGGGTTTCATCACTATTGGTTCGTTTGGGTTTGTTCCGCCCTATGTTTGTTGTGATCATATTGGCTCTAGTTGCTTCAAGATACTTGTGATGCTGAATTTTCTATGGTTTGAGCCGTTTGTTGATTGCATGTGGTTGGTGCATGGGCTACTTTTCCTACTCTTTGTGGCCTGAATTCACATATGACGATTCATGAGTGAGGAAAGTACTATGCTTGATGGGTACATTTTGATCCCTAGAATCCGGGCAGATTTCGTATGTAAGGGGATGATTGTTACTCTATGTGGAAGTTAAGTTGGAAGGGTCTTGTTCAAAACCTTCTCATCAATAGATTGTAAGTTGAAGATCGCTTGGATGTTTATTCTTGGATCTTTCATGGAAGTTAAGAAGAACTACCAAAGTGAATTAGAAGGCTCAAGTGTTTTTGAGTAGTTTTATCATGTATTATGTACTTGTCATTATTGGTAGTTTCTTTTTATTGTAAGTTATAGGAATNATTATATTCATACTGACCGGGTACACTGCTCGTTAAGTGTGTGTGTTATTGATAAGTTGGCTAAATATAAATTTAAAACTTGAGTAGGCATTAATACAACTAAACTGCAACGACACGCACGCGCATCATTATGTATTAAAGATTATGTCTTTCACATTATCTAGTTTAATCATTATATGAATGAATGCTCCTTTTATGTTTTATTGCCATGAATTTAGTTTTGTTCTCTTGCTATATTTGCATTATATATATATATATATTGTTTGTGCCATAAATATTTTTGCAAGCATTCCATATGTCGATTTCTTTTGTAACCTCAAAAAGAGAGGGAGCACACGTCAAGGGGGAGCTCCAAGCTAATCGTGATAACCTTTTTGATGCTAACAAAAATGGGGAGAATTGATATAAACTCACAAAATACTTGTATATATACTAATTTTTGTTTTAATGAGTTTAGATTTTGTAAACATTAAAAAGGGGGAGATTGTTGATATAAATAATGCATTAAAATGTTATTTATATTTTTCTATATCTCTACGTTTTGACGATCACAAAATGTAAAAACATTAAACGTAAGATTACTACGTAAACAAGTATTAAGTTAGTTTATATCATTTTATCCAACTAAATCACTTAAGGTATGAATAAACAAGTGCTTAATACATTTCATGATCAAAGGGGTATTTATTTAATTATTACAAAGTTTATTAAATAATATAAACATATTATATAATTTTGAAAAACACTTTTGCTAATAAAGGAAAATGTCTAAATATATGAATTCAAATTTTTAACCAAAATCAGTTAGTTTTTCACCAAATAAACATTCCCTAGAAAAAGACAAGTTTTCTGGCCATTACAGGTGGGCGGCCCCCTTAATTTTAAGGGGGCCGGCCTCCATTTAAGGGGGTCGGCACGTTCCTGTTGTCAGAAAATTTTGCCTATAAATACCACCTCAAATCTGGAATTTTTTCTCGCCTTTTGCACAAAAAGTTTCAGATCCAATTCTCTCTAAACATCTTTCAAAACCCTTTGATCATAAGATTATTAATCCTTGTTTCAAGTGAATCAATCCCTCCTCATCCATCCTCATCCAAAGTGCAAAAGAAGAATACTCCTTCAACATCAAGTTTAAGAAGTATTGTAGATAAGTATTGTATATTGTGTAAATAATTGGTGAAGGTGTGGTGTGCTTGTAATTAGATAGATCTAGGTGTGTTAGTTGTGAATAGAAGTTGTGTAAAGAAGAAGTAGTGAAATAGTGAAGTGGTGTGAAGTACTAAAGAAGTTGTGGAGTGTATAAGCTGTATAGAAGTCGTGCTAAGTTGTGTAGAGGTGTGAGATTGGTTCTAGCTACAATTAGAACCCGACATTTAGCTTAGTGTCGTAAATTGATGTAAGCAAAAGTTGTATAAGGTTTTCTCCGCCATAAGGGAGCTTGTTGACATAGTGAAGAAAACTCCCGAGTTAGGTGCTCGGGGAGTGGAGTAGGACGAAGAGGAAATTCGTATCCGAACCACTATAAATCCTTTGTCTCACGGTGCTATCTTTCTACCTTTATTTCATTACTTATTTACTTGCATTTTTCCTATTATATTTATTAGTATACTTTGTTGTTTATAATTGCAAGTTGAGATCACATCAAATTGGAATCAAAGTTTTCATAATCAAAGTTTTTATAAATTTAAAAGACGTAAAACTATTCAACACCCCCCCCCCTTCTAGTTTTCCACAGATACCTCAAGCACCTAAACGATATGGTTTCTATATCGATGTTGAGGAAGATGAGTTAGGGGATCATAGTGAACCCGCTAACTATCGTGAAGCTATAGAGTCCTGAACGCAGTAAGTGGAACGAAGCTATGAATGTGGCGTTAAAGCTCATAAACAGACGTTAAAGCTCGTGGTTGTAACGGTCTTTCTTACACCCTTAATTATGCAGGTTACTCTTTTTACATTTTTAATTTATGTTGTTTATTTGCCCCCTTTTATTGCGTTTTTTATTCCTTCGATTTTTGACCTTTTTGACCGACTAATCCACGGATTTATAGATAGAAAAATAAGTTCATAAACAGGAATATAAGCCAAAATAAATGAGTTTATGAAATATTAGCCGAATTCATTTGAGCTCATAAGCCTTATATAAGCTTAAACAAACATCCTGTAATTATGATTATATGAGGATCATATAATCAGTTTTGAAATTATGATTTAATCAATGTGATGATAAAGAGCATACGCAAATGATAATGCTATCCCGTGCTTTGGGGGGTTTGGTTACAGTTTGTCTGATTCTAGTTATTTAGAAAAGCATAATCATTTATTAAGCCATCCCAAACACATGAAGATTTTTGAAGAAGAATGAATTCTTTTAATTAGGTCATGGAGATCCATTTTGCTATTGGATTATGCATGTTAGACATATAGTTGCTTTCAATGGCAACTTTCTGGCCTGGCATAGTGGCCGCATTTTTAGTTTTTTGTAAAAGAATTTTGGTCTGGCATAGCGACTATATAAGGTCGGAAGATATGTTGTGAAAGATAGAGTGAGAAAAAAATGACACTGTTTTCATAGGGCTCCTGTTGAATTGTCCACGTCTATGTTCAATATTTATAGTTCTGTTTTGTGCCCCCATTAGGACTTCATTGTGTACAAGGATGTGTTTATCAAATTGAATGTGAAACCTGTTGCAGTTCTTTAAACAAATATATACGACTTTTGATTCCCTTGTGGAATGCAACTCTGGAGACATGTATATGTATGCGACTTATCATTAAGAGTTGAAAGTCACATCATATATGAAATTAGGAACCTGTTTTTAGGCTTCAATCCCTTGTATTTTGAGTCTGTGTCAATAATTTAAATGTTCAGCAGCCGCACATTGATTGAAGTTATTGTGGATGTGCTGTATTATTGGCCCTAGACATGGTTCTAACAAATGTGAAGCAAGGACAAGATACAGAACGATAGCATCTCGTGCATATTTTCCTGCTCCTTGTTATAGGAAAATGCCTAATTGCTTATGTTCTAACTTGCTATTTGTCTTTAAAGGTTACTCGACTCTTTTGCTCTACTGTTTGTTAGAACTAATGTTCTGTGCTTTCTTTCTGAGGATGCCTATAGATTCGTCAAGCTTCAGTGTTAATAATTGAGCATTTTTCGAAACAAAATGCATCTTAAATCCACAATCAATAGTGTGACTGTCAACTGAGATAGAGTTTCATATATAACTAGTGAATCATGCAAGATCACAACCTTTTTTTCTTGTCTCGCACCTTGCTTTCTAAACTCTTTGCCAAACGTGTTCTTGATTATTATAACCTTGAATCTTCAAGAGGCAAACATAATGATCTTTTAGATGACATTGATTTCTCAGTATGAGCAAATTAGCATATTGAGAAGTGATGTGTTATCTGTCACCAAAGCTTTGAAGAGTATAGAATTCCATTAGGTAAACTAGTCCTAAGTTCTATCATAACATATCGAATGGTTCAATTGGAAAAGAAATGTAGTTGGAAACCCATCTTTTAACTGGTTATTAGGTTTTAAGTATACGCATGCTTCATGTAAGTACATATGTACCATGTTGTATATGGTATTTATTATCTGTTCTAGTGCATTCTTGATTCTTCATTGCTTTTTGATCATAGCAACTTTGATTAGTTTGACTTTAGACTTACGTCACATACATATGTATTATAAGTGCATCGAGAACCCTATTCGTTCTGCACCCGTATTTGCATACCAAATTACCAATAAAATTGCAACTTAGCTATGACATTCTTAGGATTAACTACACTACAGATTGTTCGTAATTCTAGAGTTATGAGCTACAGTTGTTGTCATATGAAGCTCCTGATACATTAATCTCTTAAATGTACAGATGAGAAAGGGAAGTTTGATGAGTTGATTGAGGATAAGGGTGTGAAGATATTGATAGATCCAAAGGCTCTCATGCATGTTATTGGTACTAAGATGGACTTTGTAGACGACAAACTCAGGTAAGATGCTCGTTACATTTTGATTTATTAAATTTCTCTAGTGTGTATCTAGTGTGGATACATTGTATCACGTATGAGCATGAGTTAGGGTACATATTGACAGGATACACATTCATTACCACCTTCCTGGCATCACCAATGTGTTATAGCAGCCATATATGCCCAGTGACGAACCTAGAACTAGAAAGGGTAAACATTTCAAAATCCAAATGGCTTTGCGTATGTATGTTTGAGCTTAAAGACTCCTGGTCATCAATGATGCATGGAACATGGATGGCTACTAAGGAGACCTAATGAATGATTTTTTAGATGAGTAGATAATGGTAGTGAGGACTGGTGTGCATTAATTTATGTCGCTACTCATCAACTTATTTGAAAAGTTAAAAGAAATATCAGGAAGTATTAAGAAACATAAAAGTGACTGTGTAGATTTACGAAATATTGATTGGCCTCTACCATTGTGCATAGAACACTCTGGATATTCCTACTAGTTCATCTGCAGAAAGCTTTTATAAAATCTTAGAAGATATTTGATTTTGACTTAATTGACTTAATATGAAAAAAGTTGAATTAATTAAGTTATATGAAAAATGTTTGTCTGCGACTTAATAGAGAAAGATGACTGAAAATATTAAGTAGTAAAACTGATGTTGTCTGTATTAAGTTATCTATTAATTAAACATGACTTAATAAAAAAAAATGAACAAACAAGCCCTTAGACATGTTTAGTAAGACGTTCGGTTGGTGCAGAGAATAAAATAAAGTTTACTACCTCATATCTAATATAAAATATCATCACAAATATATGTCATGCAACTTATTAGCATAGTAGATAATGTACTTGGATAGTCTTTGGCTTGTGTTCATTGATCACGAGCTTTAAATCTAAATAAAGAATCAAACGTACATCTGAGTAAAACATTACCTATAGAAATGGGGTCTGCAAGATAAAACTCAGTAAGAAACTAGTAAATGGCTTGTATTCGCGAGATAGAGTAGCTCTTCATAATGCCCAATCAGTCACTTGATGTCTATAAGTGAATACAACTATGCCAATCTCATGACCCTTCCACTCCACATGTAGAACTCACTCAACTCAGTAGTTCATGGAGTGCGAAAAATGTACTCCCTACATCAGTTCCAGTCACTTGATGTCTATAAGTGACTCACTCAACTCAGTAGTCTTGGAGTGCCAAAAATGTACTCCCTACATCAGTTCTTAGGCCACTCTAACAAGCACGATAATATGCGACTCTCTAATTTGAGAGCTGAGTGAAGGTCGCATACGAAGATGAATGAGATTAAAAGGAATGGGGAAGAGTTTTAAGGTGTTTGGGTGGACACATAATGCGATGAGGTATTAGAGTAATTTTGCTGTGAGGTCCATTGTGAGAACCTTGACTTGGTGGGAGATAGGGGAATGAATCATGACAGTGCTATTACAGGAGGTCACTTTATGGTGAGTGTCAACTGTATTTGTATGCTTGCACTTTAGTACCCTTTTTCCCAGCCTTCTTAACGTGAACTTTCTCCTTAGCACTTACATGTTCATCATCAGAACCCAAAACAACTTGACGTTTCAAAGCTTGACACGTCCCCACCTCATGGCTGAAAATCTTGCCATGTGGGCAGCGAGGAGGCCACCATTCATACTCAATATCAATGTATTCCGTATAGTGACCCTTCTCATTAGGCAGCGGTATATCAACTTCAACAAATTCCAAGATATCATGAACAGCTGCATAAGAGTAACGACCCCAAGGGTTAATGCACATAGCAGAAGTACCCTCATCCAATTGCATGAGTCTCCCCACTCGTTCAACAATCAACCTAATACCAGTTTCCGAATACACAACAGCAGGTAGCCAATGAAAACGCACCCATACGGGTACCTTAGTAATGACCCCCTTTTCTAATTTAGTGTTCGCCACCCAATTATCTAAGAAGATTGGAGTTGATCTAATAAACCAAGGACCACCTTCTAGCACCTTAAGCAATCCTTCTTGTGACGAAAATTGGAAAAAGAAAAAACTACCCCGTAGTATAACACGTTGGAAACCAAACATAGCCCAAGCATGCTTGACATAATCTTCCACCAAAGGAAACGCTAACCGTTGACCAATAAAATAACCGTATAACGTATGAGTAAATTTCTGACACATATCTTCAACCACGGTAATTGGAATAACGACTTTAGCACCCAAATTAGTACTCACACTCGTTGAAGCAGAATCTTGTACCTTTACGTTCGTATCAATAATCGAAGTATCCACATTAGGTTTACAAAGATCCGTTTCAACAAGACTTAGAACATGTTGTCGTGAAGGTGGATCTTTGAGTGTATCATCATGACCAGAATTCCCAAGCAAGACCCTATCATCACACGACTTCTCACAAGCAGCAATGGGGCTGCAATGTGTGTTATTAACCTCCTCAACCAGCGTACTCTTTTGATTAGTACCAGCAAACGCAACATTAGATCCCATTGAACCAGCACCATCCTCATTGGGAAGCTTAAAACTCCCCGTTTTACCCGACAAACCTGTACGCTTAAGGATTGACTTCAAAGGCTTGTTCTCGTTAACAATAACTTTACCATCTATATTCTTTATCCCAGCAGCCAATCCTTTAGTTGAAGCAGACTTCCCTTTATTCAAAAACCCCGATTCCATCTCTCCAATACCCACTTACTACACGAATGACGTCCAGCAACTAAAACCAATTGCACCTTAACGTACTAACAACTAACAGCAGAAAGTACGTGCACTAGTATGAAACAAAACCCATAACTGGTTACTTGCAAAGCAAATAGTATCAAACCCCAAACGGAATTTGTTAAGCAATAAAGTCCAATAACACACCAACGATCCAAGAGAATTAAACCCTAAACGAGTTTAGAATACCAGTAGTAAAGAATCGTTATGGTAGAATGATGCCCAACAACAAAGCGTATTAAAGATAAAACGAAACCCTAATAAGAGAATCGTTTGGAATTAATGACAATATGCAAAAAAAATTAAAGATCGTCCTTAAATATGAAAAATTCGATTTAGGGATGTTAAAATTGAAGAACCGACTATTAGATATTAGGAACTTTTAAGGATCGATTAGTGATAAGGAGGTGATTTAATCCCTAAGAAAACGATTCACTAGATCTGCCAAAACAGATTTAGATGAATAATGATTAGAAAAGTTAGGGATTAATCAAAATCGATTTTCAAAACCCTAACAAAAAGCCACCAAAAACCAGCAATCAATGTGAATTAAGCAATAATAATGATCAGAATAGTGAATAACACGAATGGTAATCACTAAAACTAAACAAATCGTTGCAAAGGACACAAGAATTGGTAGGATTAAAGTGAAAAACGATTAGGACAGTTAGGGAGAAGAAAATCGCCCACACAAGAGAACTTTTAGGGTTTTTTTTTCACCTCTGCCCCAACTAGATAAGGATAACATTGGTGCAATTGAGGATATTAATGAAGAAGATATGAGAAAAGGCATAGATTATGTGTGGGAAAAACGGAGCCTTTTCTATAAGGATTGCTTGACCCTTGGACCTAAATATAAGGTTGATAGAGAAATTGCCAAAAAGGTTATAGAGGCAATTGAGAAAAAGGTAAAGAGCCTTTACAAAGGATATTTGCAATCGGATCCGGAGTTTGAGGCATTTGTTAAGGATGACCTTGAGACCGTGACCAACGACGAAGTCACGTAATAGAGAGTGACTTTGAGTCTAGCTATAAGACTCGTTAATAAAGAAAAGTGCTTCTGTGGATGCAACCCAAGTTTTATTTGTTTTGTGTTTGTTTGTTTATTTGACTTTATTTGTTTCCGTATGTATGTTTTATTTTTATTATTATTAATCCATGTTTCAAACTAAATTGTGAAAATGCTTTATTTTGTTTTTAACTTCGTCTTAACTACATGTAAAGGTATTTTGCAAAAGATAAGTGTAAGGGAAATCTAAATTTGTTTATAAGAACGAATTGGAACATGAATTGTAAGGAGATAAAATGAACATACATACTAGTATTGGTTAGAGTCAAATGCTGGTATCGAGTCATAATGAAATTTTGCAGGATTCCAGGAGTTAAGGTATTTGTTTTTCCAGAAATTTTCCAGAAACTAAACATAAGGATTCTATCAGATCAATTCTGACGGCGTCAGGCTTTAAAACCTGACGGCGTCAGCCTTTGATTCCAAAAAACGTTCTTAAAATTTAGTTTTTCTGCCGGATTATAAAAATTACTACATCTTTAATTCCAGGGATCTGCAAAATTTTCATTCCACAAGCATTATATCCTTATATAGATTTTGCCGCCGATTTTACACGAGGTTTGCCTAGTTTGTTTTCTCAGGTTTAACAGGTTATTTTGGACAAGAAGGTGAACATGGAATCAAGTTCATGACATCAAGCTTTTGGAGTCGCTTTGAGCTTGGAGCTTTTTACATCATCTTGGAAGAAGATCTAACCATGTTACCACATGATCCACATCGAAAATCAGGGGAGTATTTGTTTCATTCTTTCTTTTTCTACTTTTACATCTTTTATGTGAACATTGGGGACAATGTTCGGTTTAAGTGTAAGGGGGTAAATGAAAGGGCCTTAGAAAATGCTATTACGCTTGATTTTTGTTTTGTCCAAAGGTACTTGTGTAATAAAACTGAGAGAAACATTGGTTAGGGAAATTTTAGCGCAAATTTAAATTTTTTTATAACATATAGGAGTGAAACTTTAGGCATAATAAGCGTCTCATGGATAGGGACTTGTATGACTAGCACAAAAACCGTACCACTCAAAAATTTTCCCCCAAATATGTGAGGTTCACCCCTAGAATTGTTAGGAAAAGCATTCATTTTTTATGCTTGTGTGTGAACCGGTAGCCTATAGATTCTAGAACTTGCGTTAGGACCATCCCAAATCCATAAGTGAGACTACATTCGTGTAGTTAGATTTACTACATGATAAGAGGCATTAGGATAATCCTTGTTTTACACCCGTATTATAATTACATTGACTTTATTGGTCAAGTAATTCCCCCACACCTTAGCGTTGTACTCATTTTTAGTACACGATACCCCTAGTACACACCTCAGAGCCTATCTTTTCGTTTCTAACTTTAAGTATTCTACTTAAAGGAAGAATTTGTTTACAATCCACCCCAAATGTACACCCAAATCGCCTTAGTCTACCTTGTATGCACTCATCTTTAGTGCATTATTGTGACAACATTTGTTAAACCCTTAGTTAATTTCCTTATTACTTACATGGTTGCTAAGTCGAGTCATATCCTTGTACATATTGTTTTGGGACGATTGGGACTCATGGGTAAAGTACTAATGTGATGGAGTAATGGGAAGAACATCAATTATAACCCCTATATGTGCGTTAATATTTCAAAGTACTCCAAGTTTTTCAATTATCTTAATTCGAGTCATTAGAATAGTTAATTGTAAAGTATGTAAAAGTTCAAGTGTAAGGGAGAACCGAGGCCCCTATGATGTATTATTTTGGATGGTAGGGCAAGAGTGTATGAAAAAATGTAACAACCCGCATTTTCAGGACATTTTTTCCAAATTACTATTCACGAGTTACTATTCATCGGTCACTATTCATCATTTTCGGAGTCCGTTTGTGATTCAGAGAAGCGTTACTACTCATGTGACACTATTCATCCCGGAAGAAAAACACTATTCATGGTCATCATGCATCATCACGTACACCTAGTTTACGAGTTTGTGTGTTTTCATTTACGTATGTTCATTTATTCAGTAAACGCTACCACTCAGATTTACTACTAACATATACCCGATACTCCTGTCTACGATCCTAATATATTTTCATACTCATCATAATAATATAAAATTTATATTATTAATTTACTCGGTGTTTTGAGACCTGTTGCTATACTTTACGGTATACGCTAAAAGTTACGTCGGATTACGATATCTCAACACGACAACTATTTTAACACCCGATTCTCATCAGGAATGTAATTTTTATAATTTTTACAACGTCGTCACATTTTATTTGGTACAGTTAAACTTTATTTCTAGCAAACTCGGTACCCGGTATACCCTAAAACTAATAATATCTAACCTAGACTACACAATATCTCATTCAATCTTGCAAAAGTCCTACAAATCTCTTACATAATCTACACCTCCCATTCCATTTTACTTACACATTTGAAAAACCATACATATCTCATTAATGTTGTGTACCAATTGTCCAAAAAAATATCCAAGCCTTATTATATACATCAAATATACACATACATAACATAATTAACTAGCAAATAAGTTCACATATTTTCTTTCTCTCCTCTTAGATCAGCCAAGAACAAGGACAACAAGAGAATCCATTATTTTTCAAGATCAAAGTAATTATCAAGTCCTAGTAGTGATCCAGTTTGGGTTTTGAAATAAAAACCACAAAGATTAATAGGGTTTTCATCACCATCTTTTAATAATCATAACAAGTAAGTTACTAATCATTTTCCTACTCTTTCAAACTATTACTTGATGTATTTTTATGATCTAGTAAGAAAACATGCAAGTATGTATGATCCATACCACTTTATTTAGTTTTTATTACATAAAATGGGTTTTTGATTATCCTATGCTTATTCCCATGAAACCCACTAAGGTTGGTGATGCTTAGGACCCCATGACACCCTAAGAAGGTGTATGGTAGGATTGAGTATTTGTGGAGTTGAATTGAAGTAGTTTGGTTAAGTCTTGAACAAGTTAGAACCAAGAAAATGAGTTATAAACACTATATAATAAGGTTCTGTCGTTAAATGCAAAACGTGGCAAAATCAGTGGGTTTTGGGTAAGTTTTGGCCAAATATTTAGAAAATACATTCCGAGATGAAACTATGGCCGAAAGTTTGGATAAAAACGAGTTAATAACAAAGGAGATATGGTTTTCCGAAGTTTAACGACGAAAACTTATTTTCAGAAAAATAGTTGCTGTATGGAAACTTTTGTTGGGCAAAATGAGTCGTTTGACGTAACCTAGTGGTATGTGTCATTTCACACATACCTTTTTACCTAAATAACGGACCAAAAAGACCAAAAACTCGACCATAATTGCCAAATATCTATGTTTTTGTGTTTTTGTACATGCAGGGAATAAAATATGAGAAAGTGACAAAAACCGAGCCAAAAACGACAAAACGAGCACGGGATTATGGAAAAGAGATCAAAAGCCGAGGCCGGAGAAGGATTTCTACAAAGAGGATCAAGTTTGAGCTCAAAAGTGCCAAAATATTCTTGAAGAATCATTACTTGGCAAGATTAGCCCGTGGATATACTTTTCAGAGTTGGCAAATTTAGTCTTTCGATTTTATTAAATTACAACTCTGGTCCCTAAACCTAAAACTAAAACTAAAACTAATCGTATTTTACCACTAAACAAAACCCAGCCTAATAATAAACCCAATCCACCAGGCCCTATAACTTTTGACACCCACAAGCCCACTCCCAAAAACATAACCCAGCCCTTACTTCACTTAACCCAGGTGCAAAGATAAATAAAACGCGCCAAAACCCAACCCTTTTTACTGTTTGTCACCTCCACCAATTAACCTGCAACTTTACCCTACAAAAATTTAACCTCGTACCTAATACCTCGTACATTCCAGAAGGTGTCAGAGAATGACAGACATCTATGCATACGTGGCAAAAGCAAATTATCTCATTGGTTAGAACAAGCTGGAAGGTGAATGAATGGCTAAGAATGAGTAAAATCAAGAAGCTTCTGGTGGGATTTGATTGAATGGACGAGACTAATCTTCTGGCAGCTTCACCCACCGCCTCTTCTAGCTATAAATAGGGTGCCCTGCTCATGGTGAAGAGTAGTAGTTTTAGAAATAGTTTTAGTGTAGGTTTTAGGAATTAGTGTTTAATGTTTGTTTAAGTTTGATGAAATAGTTTTCTAATCTTGTAATCTGCTTTCTTAATAAAAATTTACTTNAAAAAAAAAAAAAAAAAAAAAAAAAAAAAAAAAAAAAAAAAAAAAAAAAAAAAAAAAAGAAAAAAAGAGTTTATATTAAAGATAGTAAGGTGGTATAAGCTTTTATGAGCTCCAAATTCCACTTTCATAAGCTCATGAAAGCTTTCCAATATCTTTGTTGTGAGCTTATTTTGGCTTCCATAGTTCAGAAGTTTCATACGCCATTTTTCAAGTAAGTCTTCCTTTTAGATTATTGCATACTTAGTTTAGTTGTTGTTTTATAGTTTAAATCTGCTTATTACCATTTACTTAGGTTGGTAGTAGTTTAATTTGTGCTTAATATATGCTTGTTTAATGCTCTAGTACAAGTTTCATGTTCCTACAGCATATTATAGTGTAACCTGCATTTATATGATCTTGGTGTTCTTTGTTTTGTTTGCCGACCCATTTAGTTGTAATTAAGTTTAGGTAAGCTGTTTAGACCATAAAATCAGTAAGCTTTAGGTTAAAACTCAAAAACTTAGTAAAACTAGTCAATATAGGGGTGTTTGGTTTAGGCTTTACTTTGGTGTATTTGTTGTTAACTTGCTGTCTTTTCTGCATAAATAGTCCACTTAGGCCATATTATAGATAGTTCAATCATAAAACTTGCACCTATTATATTAAAAGTCAAAATTGCATGCTCATTTCCTTTTTACCTACATATTGTGTTATCTGATCTTGCTACTTGCTTCCATCTTTGCATATTGTGTTTAAGTTAGTGTTCTTAGCATTTAAATATCACCAAACAACATAGTAGAGTAGATTTAGGCTGCTTAAACCCACATTAGTCAAACTTAGGTAGTAATATAAAAACGTCAAAGTAGTGTTAAGCTGGTTCTTAGGCTGCTGTTCTTGGGGTTAATTAGAGCATCAATAGTAGTTAGATAGGCTTGAATTTGATTTTGGGGGTAGTTCACCTAGCATAGTTTACATAGAATCAATTCTAGCCATTTCCAACTACATTTACTAGGTTAAATTGCATCATCAATTCTATCCCAACTTTGTTTCAGCATCACAGTAGTTTTTAGCACCTGTACTAGGGTCATTTTAGGGTTCAATTAGGACTTAGAATTTAGGCTTTTTGCATTTTTGTGTTGTCTCCTGGGTGGTCTTCCTTTTGCCCCCTTAACCTTCCCCTAATTAGCTTACTAAGTGCTTATAATTAAGCTCCGAAGTAGGGTACTTAGGCTGTCTTTTCGGTCCAAAGAGTGAATTGAATCTAGCTGACGGCCTAGGCTTATTTGAATTTTTTGAGTTCAATTAAGTTTATTTAGATCTATTACACTATACCTGAGCTTTTGGTGCATTCTAGTGCTTATTTGCTTATAAATAAGCCCTTATCTAAATGCTTATTTGACCAAACTGCTTATTAGTGTGTAATTTTAAAGTAATTTTATTTTTACTAGGTTTAGAATAATATTTTGGAATTCTCTGAAAAATTTCATAATTTTCCAAGTTCATTTGGTATTTATAATAATTAAAAATAGTTTTAAAGTACTTTTAAATCCTTTTTAATTAATATAAATTAATAAAAAATCCAAAAAAATATTTTTTAGTTTTAAAATTAGTTTTATAATATTTTAGATTTTTCAAAATTAATTTTTCAATTTTTTAATTATTTGCATTTTTAATATATTTTAATATTAAAAAAATAGTTTTTAATTAATAATAATTAAATAAAAAGTCAAAATAATAGTTTTCTTTTTATTAAAATTTTCTTTTATCATTTAGAACGTAGAAAAATCATTTTAATACCCGTAGGAGTTGTAAGGCTCTAAATTCACTTATTATTCCGCGCGTTTACGTTTGTTTTAAGTTTAGTTTACGTTTTTAGGTTTAATTAGGCATACGTGTTTTCTTATTTGCGTTTTCCTTACTTGTAGTTTAATTAGGGTTCCCCATAAACCCCCTTCACATTCACTTCACGACTCACGATCACGAACTCACGAACTCCATTCAGCCTTCGTTGGGAAATACGACCCGGGGATACATATTTACCCGTGCTATCCTCGGAAGATATACTGCTATATATATACTATTTATATATCCATTTATTTCATCTTTATTTACTAATAAGTAACGCGAGGAGGGCGACCTCTTCCAATCTTGTGTTTGCTTGGTTGTTTGTGTTTGTGCAGGATTTCCCCAATTCATGATGACTCTCGTGCTCGTTGGTTCATCTCATCTCCACTCGAGTCCCATGTCTTGCTGCTTGCTTGGAAATCACTATATCCGAATCTTATCGACTAATGGTATCTTTGGCATATTTAATAAACAGCCTTANTACGCAACCCCGTTTTTCCTTAAAAAAAATAGAATAAAAGTTTTGACACCGCGTTTGACTTTCCTACTAGGTAAGAGTGAGAATAAAAATTTTGACTTGATCCGGGCGTGTTGAGCCCTATCTTGTTCCCTTAACCATTGATGATCATAAAGGCTTTTGCTAGTTTTGTACACAAGGAGCTACTCTTTTGTCGGCTCCCGTACTTGACTTTATATATGCGTGGCTTGATTATTGGCTAAGCATTCGCGGATCTCATTATTTGAGATTTTAAATTTGCGAAGAACGTGAAATGATAGAGTTTCTTTAGAAGTTAAATGCTAAGCATAGAGTAGTTGGATCTCTTTAAAGCTCATCGAAGGTACTCATGTCTTTTTGTTCCCACAAAATTGTTTCACCCCATATCTGTGCAAAATAATTAAAGATATTAGGTTTAGCCAATGAGTAGTTCTTTATCTTCTTAAGAGAATCTTTGCTTGAAAAATTGAGTACACATCAAGGATACACGCTAGTTGAGTTGTATTGTATTTCATTTATAAGCGTAGTACGCATGTGGTTTCGGAGCTACCCTAAAGCCCGTTGTTATGTATGAGCTAAGGTGCTTTAAGACTTCGGATTGAGATCGGGCCTTGGATCCTAGATTCCAACCCTAGCAGTTGGCGGTAGGTCTTGGATTGAAACCGTGAAGGTTCGGAGTTGAGAAGTTACTAAGGCAAGTGAAAAAATATAAAAATAAAATAAAAAATAAAATAAAATAAAATAAAATAAAATAAAATAAAATAAAATAAAAATCCAAAGAATTAGGATGTATGTTGAAGATTTATGGATGATGAGTTTAAGTGTTAAGACTAAAGTTGGTAGCACGTGAGGTGCATGCGAATGATCATAGATCGGGCGCATGAGGTGCACGTGAAGGTACTCTCCAACTTATGTCTATTTTGATGTATTCCAAAGTCTTTGTATGTATCCAATATCCTTGATGTGGACCACATTTCTCTTGCAGACCTTCTTAAGGGAAGATCGATAACTACTTAGCGTCTTAATTTGGTATCTTTATCGGACTAAAAACTATGAAACGAGATGATTATGAAGAAATTCATTCCTCTCACAAAAATAAAATAATGAGATACAAAAAATAGGAAAATGGGAGCAGGAGGTACACGATTAACTTCCATGAGTAGCGTTAGCATGTAACTTGTAATTAAACAATGATCCGTTTTTACGCTTAGTTTGGGGGCTTGTGAAAAATCAGGGACGATGAATTTTATCCAATCGGTCACTTTTCTATGAATCGTGTTCTTACTCTATGACCCTTAATCATTATTGCAAGATAATGAAAGTCAAGCACACCGTCATAAGCTAAAGTGAGTAGAATAAAGTAGCATATGGAATAAAATGGAAAACCGGGGCGTTTCAGGGAATAAATGATTTCGTATCTCTTTTGAACGTTTTGCTACTTTTCAAAGTTAGTAACGAGAGGTGTGAAATTATTTATCTCTAAGGCGTGACGATATTACATTGCGTGAGGACACGCAATACCTTAGTCTGGGGGATTTTGGTATGTGCTTATTCACATACCTTTTATTCAATCATTTTCAGGCTCTAAAAGACCAAAAACTAACGTTAAATGCCCAAGATATCGTGTTTTTGTGTTTGTGATCGTGTAGGGAAGGATATCGCATAAATGGCAACAAAATCAACCAAAAAGCCTAAAACGAGCACGAGATGTGGAAAAGTGTCAAGAAGCCGAGTCAACGATGATATCTACTTAAGAAAAGCCCGTGACGACGAATTTATTTCTTAATAGCTCAAGAAGATGAAAGAAACGCTTAATCGAAGTTGAAAGGGATTTATAAGAAGAAGCTTCCCGAATTCGAGCAAGTGATCGTTTTTACATCTTTGAAGACCTTTGAAATACACGTCAACACGAAGCCTCGAAGTTACAAGACGTTACATTTAGTAGTTAAGACGTTTATTAGTGTTGTAATGAAGTTTACGTGTTGTTTTCATGAGTTGTAAAAGTCTAGGGGGCAAAATGTACACGAAGGCAAACTTGAGCTCCCCCTAGCATGATAAATATCCCATGGGTAGCTTCATTTGAAGGCAAGTAGGAGTAGGGAGTAGAAATTAGTCTTAGTTTAATTGGTGTATTAGTGTAAGTTTTATTTTTATGCAATCTTATTTTCATGTCTTAATTCTAGCTTATTGTCACGTTTAATCTTCTTTCTAAATCTTTACAAGTTTATTGTTAATCTTTCTTTACATCTATTTCAATCATTTTACAAAAGCTTTTATAAATTTCTAGTCACCTTTGCATGAGTTTTGTGTCGAATGAAATAAAAGTATGGGTTAGGGCTTGTAAGTTGGTCGTGGCTTATTTGGCTTATTTCTAAGCTTATTTAGTATTTTAAACTTGTGTTTCATTAAGCTTTTATTAGATTTAATGTGTGTTAATCTTTTGTCACGTAAAAAAGTTCAAAAATCCATTTTCTTTAAGCTTAGCGAGTAGTGACTTTCGGGAATTGCGAGTATCAAATTTTCTATTAATTTTTGCGAGTATGGTCTGAAAAGATTGTTGCGAGTATGGATTTTTCTTTTGGCTTTTGCGAGTATGAGATGTTTGTTTTGCGAGTATGATGCCAAGTTTTGCGAGTATGCTTCTTATTTTTGCGAGTAAGGCTCATTTTTGCGAGTACCATATTTTCTTTTGCGAGTATGAAATAATTTTGCAAGTAAGGTGATAGGTTTAGCGAGTACCATGTTTTGTATTGCGAGTATGGAGTTGTGAATTGCGAGTATCAAAGTGTATCTTAGCTAGTATAAATTCTTTTCTTCGAGTATCATTGCGAGTAAGCAATCATGTTTTTGCGAGTATCCAAGGCTCGTTTATGTTTTGCGAGTATGGTTTCGTTCTAGAGTCTTTTGCGAGTATCAAATTTATGTTTTGCGAGTATGGTACATTCTTAAACTTAGCGAGTATCATTTGTTGATTTCTGCGAGTATCAGTTGCTAGTTTCGAATTGTTGCGAGTATGGGTTCTTTTTATGCGAGTATGTTTTTTTTAGTTAGCAAGTAAGAGTCTTCATTTGGTGTCAAGTCTTCTTATTATTTCTTTCTAGTTTCTTTCGTGTCGTGGCTAATTGTTTCTAGTTTCTTTTGTTTATAAGCCGGGTTTGGCTTCTTACCACCTCATCGTTAATTGAGTGAGGTTTATTTCTTTAATTTCTTAACGTTACTCTGCCGAAATTTCTTTAAACCTTCTTAGTTCTTTTACTTTTTAGTTTTATTTCAACTTTGTTTATTTTCTCTTCACTTTAGTTTAAGATTTAGTTCGTTTAAACTTTAAAAATATTTAGTTTAACTTACCTTCTCGTTACTTAAAATCAAAACTCCAAAAACATTTTCTTTATTTCTTTCTTATTTCATTTCTTTTACATATTACTCAGTTTTATGTTTTCTTTTATCGTTCAACTTATGTCTTTTAATCTCGTTCTTCATTTCATTTAAGTTTCAAACAAGCTTTCGTAGTATAAATAAAACCAAACCTCATCTTTCAAACTTATTCATCTCACATAACTCACGACTCGAGTGACAAGATCAATTCAACCCTCGTTGGGACAACGATCCGTGGTTCTTGCTTTCACTAGCTAGATTACACCTCATCACCTAGCTAAGCGGAACTACTAAAAATGTGATAGTACATGTTTATACGATTTCGGGGATATAAAGAACACGGAAAACGAGCTTATAACGACCAAGATATACGCGTTTAAAACCCGACGAAACATATATAAGTTTGACAGCTTTTATATAACAAATACTCTAAGTGTTGAAAAACTATATTTTCAAGTGACTACATTGTAAGCCATATTCCTTTACCTATCGAGACCCGTATGGACAAAAGTTAAATGATACGACTTCTAGACATTGTTGCAAGGTTTTCAAAAACGCCAAGCTCCTGTTTTAACACTCAACGTACATTACTTCGCGACTAGTTTTACCAAGTCATTGGACCAATTTTCTCAAGTTTGGAAAATGTTACTTTTGCAACATAAACACTATATTTGCCGATAGAACACCAAACAAGGATCGTGGAGTACCGTTCCATCATATTTACATGGAAAGTGTTTATTAACTTAACGAGACGTCAAAAATGTATTTTTCGACGATAAACATTATTTTCAAGTTTCACGAGTGATATCGATAACATACGTATTTGCATGTGCAACATCGTTTCATTTCTTACATTAGAACCTATCGGTTCATATTAGGTTGCGGGTTAGAGATCGTGCCTCATTTCATTGCATCTACTCTTGTCATCGTAGCTATCCACCAGGTGAGTTGCATGCCCCCTATTTTCACTTGTTTTATAACTGTTTTTGGGGGAGAATACATGCTCGTTATTTACATGAATGCAATATTTGTTTTACTTGAACATGCTACTGCTTACTTAAATACTAATTGCCTTACTCAAACGTTTGCGGTTTACTCAAATGCTTTATTGTGTTTACATGTTACAACCTACATTTTCACGGGGGG
>LBNU01014866.1:5346-31979 GCA_014162995.1 Artemisia annua | reverse complement strand
TTTGGTTGGAAGATTTTGTGTATAATGCATGTTATATTGTATATATTTAATAGTTTTAGTGAATACCGGGTACCGAGTTTGCTAGAAATAAAATTCAACGGTACCAAATAGAATATAACGATGTTGTAAAAATTATAAAATTACATTCCTGATGAGAATCGGGTGTTAAAATAATTGTCGTGTTGAAATATCGAAAACCGACGGAAGTTTAATCGTATACCGGTAAATACGGTAAAATTCTCAAAACACCGGGTAAATTAATAATATAAATTTTATATTATTATAATGAGTATGAAAATATATTAGGATCATAGTCGGGAATGTCGGACGTGTTAGTCGTATTTATTGATCGCGTGTTAACGTTTATTTAAAAATAAACATACGTAAAATATCAAATATACGAAAAATGTAAATTTGAATAACCTACAAGTGGAATAGCATGTAAATGTCATGATGATGATATGTAGACTAATCCTAGTCCGTATGATATGTTCCCATGGTTGATGCATGAATTCGCCGTTAAACCAAACCGGTTACGCGAACATGAATACCCGTAAACCCTGTTTACGATGAAATGAATGATATGCATGAATAGTGCTTTCCCTCCGGGAATGAATAGTGTCATGTGAATAGTAAATTTTCTGAACGCTTCTTGGAATCTCAAATTGACTCCGAAAATGATGAATAGTAAAATGATGAATAGTGATCGATGAATAGTAAATGATGAATAGTAACGGGTGAATAGTGAAATGTCGAGTTTTGGGAAATGACCTGAAATTACGGGTTGTGATATTTACCTTCCTAAACCATATTATCCCTACACTATAAATACCCTTCTTCCATCATAAATGCTCACCCATCCAAACATGTCATCTCCAAACAACCCAAGATCCAAACCTTCAAGAGTTGCAAAGATCTCCGTAAAACCCGTTTGGAGGAGAAAAATTAACTCTTGTCACAACTCAAGTGATGTTGTTCCTAATCAACCAACACATAAACCTCATACTCACACAAATGACCCCTCTCACAAACGCAACCAATCATCCATCCTTGCTTCCAAAAATGCTTCTTCATCTCATCCACATGAGTCATATGATGAGCATGCTCAATCCCAAAACAACAACCCAAACCTCATCACTAACACCTCACATCTTGTTTCACCTACCAATGCACCATCCAAAACACCCTTCACTCATAAAATACCCTTCTCTTCCATACCTTTATATTCATCCATCAATGATTACCCAAACTCAAAAATGTCTCTACCACCAAAAGTATCACCACCACTTCCTACCAACTCACATGCTACTTCTATGTTGCATATCCAAATATCCATCCAAAATAACAACCACACTCCACCACCATCACTTTCTTCCGAACACTTGATGTTCATTGAAGAACTTAATTAAGCCCATGAGCTTAGTGCTCTTCTTTCCTTACATCTTACTCAACTCAAGTTGGATCAACTCCCATCTAGCTCTTCTTCATCACAAACTAACCTCAACCTCCACCTTCGTTCCAAACTATACATCTCAACCTCAATGAAACCTTTCAAAACCCTCATCATATTGGTCAAACATCCAACTTTACTTCCAACTACACATCCCAATTTCATCCACTTCCTCCAAATGATCAAATCCACATTCCCACAGAAAAGGAAATGTTCCGTGAAGAGATAAACCAAATCCATAGCCGTAGTGATCTCCTTGCTATGCACCTTGCACAACGCAACAAGGGCCAACCTCCATCCTCCATCCTCACCCTACTCAAATGGCTTATCTCACCCCCACAACTTGAATCAAGTTGATAATCATGTCAACTATTGTTCTTGTTGTGTCTTTCTCCAAAAACAGATCATTTCCTTAAATGAACATTTCACTTAGATTGAGTATCTTCTCACTAAATCTCATCCAACACCTCCACCATCACAACACTCTAACCCTCAATGAACCGATTCCGCTCCAAACTCTCCACCTCAAAACTCTCCACATCCAAAAATATACCTCTATTAATCCAACGTCCTTACCCTCACTCAACCACTTCCATTCCAAACACTCCATCATCAACCATCTAAGCATACTATATGCTTATAATTTTCACTTTCAAATAAGAATCAACCAACCTTTTGTTGCAAGCAATTCCAAATGCTCTCTTTGGCAATTTAGGACTATTTTGTTTTTTTCTTTTTATTATAATCAACATGCTTCAAGCATATTGAATGTTGTAATGATGCTCATATGTGTTATATGACCATCCTTTATGCTTGAATGGATTAGTTATCTATGTTTGCTTTATTCTTGTCTTGCATATATATGCCTTGTACTATTAACATGTTTTTGTAGCCAAGCATTTCATAGCTCGATTCCTTGGTGCCCTCGAATGAGGGGGAGCAAACATCAAGGGGGAGCTTTCTACCTGTCTAACTTCATTTATGAAGCTAGTCAGCATAACCTTTTTGATTCTACAAAAAGGGGGAGAAGTGAATATAAACTCATTAAATACATGTCTAAAAATTAATTTTTAGACTTGATGAGTTTAAGTTTTGTAATCATCAAAAAGGGGGAGATTGTTGATATAAATAATGCCTAAAAACGTTATTAACATATATCGATATCTCTATGTTTTGATAATCACAAAACGTAAACTCATTGAACTACAAATTATGACGTAAACAAGTATTTAGTCGTAAATATTCACTTTAACATCCAAATCACTTAAGGTATGAATAAACAAAATGTCTAATGCATTTTATGATCAAAGGAATTTTTATTTTTACAAACTTTACATTTTTTATAAAGTGAGACAAACATTTTTAAACTTATACAAAATGTTTTTGTATTTATAAGAAATGTTTTATTCAAAATAAATATTTTGAATTCAAATTTCTAACCAAAAAAAACGGCTATATTCTTCAGGAAAAACCTTCCCCACAAAATGACAAAAGTTCTGGAAAAAAATTTTGGGCGGCCCTCTTAATTATTAAGGGGACCGGCCCCAAATTAAGGGGACCGGCCATGCTCCCGAACAGTATTTTTTTTCCCTATAAATACTGGCTTAAATCTGGAATTTTTCCTCACCTTTTGCACTTCAAACTTTCTGATCTAAATCTCCATATCTATTCTCTTAAACCCTTTGATCATATAATCATAAGCTTTTGTTTCCAAGTGATTCAAGCTTCATCCATTCAAGTGCAAGAGAAGAATACTTCTATCCTTCAAGACAAGAAGTATTACAAATTAGTGTAATCTCTGCATCTAAGTTGTTTGTGTATCATCATTTGTATATTATTCATTCATTTATGTATAAGTTGTGAATGTTAGTTATATAGGTGTAAGCATAAGGAATTAGGCTAGTAAGGTGTATAGGTAGAGAAGTTGTGAAGAGTTTGTGGTGTGTAATTAGTATAAGTGTGAAGAAGTAGTGGTGTGATTAAGTAGTGCTTAGGTGTGAAGAAGTTGTGAAATAGTTGTGAAGAAGGTGTGAAGAAGTTGTGGTGTGATAAGTGGTGTGTAAGGTTTTCTCCGCCATAAGGGAGCTTGTTGACATAGTGAAGAAAACTCTCGAGTAAGGTGCTCGGGGAGTGGAGTAGGGTAAGGAAGGTGTCCTTGTAGCCGAACCACTATAAATCTCTTGTCTCGCGGTTCGATCTTTCCATCTCTTACTTATTATCGTATACTTACATTATTATTGTTTTAGTACTTAGTTATAATTGTTTATATTGTGCAAGACTTGAATTCACATAATATCGAATTTAAACTTTTTAAAGCAAAAAAAGTTTTCAAAAACAAAGTTTTTATAACAAACCTAAAAGGACACATATAATAGATCATATAGTTGTTTTCATACTTAACTCTAATCAAAGGTTTTTCAAACAAACAATTGAATAAACTCGAATCAATATTTTGAAACCAAGTTTTATAAATTTATAAAGACGTAAAACTATTCAACCCCCTTTCTAGTTTTCCACAATGTACTCTTTTCCTTGCAGTAAGCATCCTAATAGGTCCATTAGGACTAAGCCTGTATGCTCTATGGAAAGGTATTCTCTGTCCCGGCTGAATGATAGGAACAACTTTGTTCCTATGACGAATCAATGATGATAAAGGTGGTGTAGGGGTGACTTCACCCTTATCAAAGGGCTCAGTCGCGGCATCGGATGTCATGAGTGGTGTGTCTGGTTTAGAGTCAACTGATGTTAAAACTATAGTAGGGAGTGACAAGGTATTCTCCATGTCAGAGTCTAAAGTAAGGATGATGGGATGGGTATCTGAATACATCTCTGTGACAATGGACATGAAATGAAAGTAAATAACCCGCATAATGTACGTATGAAACCGCATGTATAGTGAATATGCACTTATGATAAAATGATGAGATGCTATGATGATGTGGTTATAGTCTAGGGTCTATGATAAAACCTAGTTCGCTATAACCTTTGCTCTGTTGCCAATCTGTCACACCCCCAAATACATGATTTGCAGCGGAATGGAATACCTGAGCGCGACTGCCATAGCATCACAATTACAGTTATATTGAATGACCTAAAGTGTCATTTTAAAAGTACATCGTTTGATTAAATAAAACATTCAGAGTTTACAAAAGATAGGTCCCAAAAGATTGTCAAAGTTGCGAAAATAAGTTTGTTACAACCCAAACGATATTTTAAAGTGCATAAATAAACAAGTGAGACGCGTCGTCACCGCGACTCCATGATAGGTCCACATGCATGCCATGAAGTGTGTGCCTTAGTTACCTGAAAATACATTGCTAAAATGGTCAACAATAATGTTGGTGAGAATCATAGGTTTATGTAAATGTTCTGTACGACTACCACAAGTATAAAGTTATGTATGAAAAAAATGCCAAATGAAAAATACTGCAATTGCTATAAGCTCATGACCCTGAAGCTAGACCGATTATGATGTTTGCCCCAACAGAGTGTTTGCCAAACAACTCTATTTTTGATATCAAATTGGTTTGACTCACATCCTAGGTTTTCTAGGAGATGACATTTTGATGGATGAGATGGAGAAGAAGGAAGATTATGCCATGACAATGGATGAGAGGAATGAAGGTTTAAATATAGGTAGAAGAAAACAAGAATAGCAAAGCATGCATGCTTATGTTTATTGATTCATATTATGTTTAAGCAAATAAAGAAGTGAGATAAGACCTAGAGGTAGGCTGGTCAAGGATGCAGGAACAGGAAAGCATAAAAAGAAGTAACGATAGAAAATATCTTGACGGTCCCGTAATTTGGTGGACGGTCCTTTATCATTGGGGGACCGTCAATTGATAAAGGACCACCACCAGTAAGCATGGCAGTTTTCAGAAAAAAAAAGTATCCTAGTGTGTGCCTACATGAAACATATGTGGAGATGTGATTATCCAACTCTAAAGAAACAAAAACCTAAGAGATAATCCAAAGTCTCCCAAGTTCAATTTCACTCATTTTTCCATGTCGGATTACATATTTGTTACATGATCCGATAAAGGACTTGAGCTCATTATGCATGCAAGAGAAAAACGTTTTTGAATTGTATTAACAATGCAAGAAAATATGATTTTCCTAATCGTGATAAGGTTTTGAAAAGAATGAATTGGAGTTTTCATGCACAAGATGAATTTTGATTTGATTTTTATCATTCAATAATGGTTATTAAGAAAAAGAAAGATATGTTCCCTAATTTTAATTTTTGCGCGCAAAAGAATCCTAGACTCAGAATAGAAGAAGTGAAAGACTTATGAAACCTAAGAAGATATGTGTTCCATCATTCCTAAGCCTAGACAAAGATAAAAGAAAGGTTCACGCTTGAGGGGTTAGTGAGAATGTCGGCTATGTTTTCTTCCGTGGGAACCTTCTCAATTGAGATGTTACCCTTTTGTACGTTATCCCTAAGAAAGTTGTGATGAATTTCTATGTGTTTAGTATGAGAGTGTTGCACGGGGTTCTTACTTAAATCAATGGCTCCTTTATTGTCACACATGATTGAAATGTCATCAAGTGTGATGACATAGTCTACGAGAGCTTGTTTCATCCATAGTGCTTGTTGACATGCCTTTCTGGCGCTAACATATTCGACTTCGGTCGTGGAGATAGCTAGTGCCATTTGTTTCTTGGGGAACCAAGAAGTTAAGCAACAACCCATAAAGGTACAAATGCCACTAGTACTTTTTTGATCCACATAATCTCCCGCATGATCAGAGTCGGCATATACTATTGTTTCTATGTCGGTCCCCTTAGGATACCATAATCCTAAGTGCATAGTGCCTTTAATGTATTGGAAGATACGCTTAACCGCTTCAAGGTGAGAAGTTTTGGGATCTTCTTGGAAGCGAGCACAGAGGCAAACACTAAACATGATGTCGGGCCTACTTGCCGTTAGGTACAATAAACTTCCTATCATACCTCTATACTTAGTACTATCTATGGATTCACCCTTTTCATCTTTGGTGAGCTTTGTGTCCGCAGCCATTGGAGTTTTCATAGGCTTAGCATCTTCTAATCCAATTTTCTTAAGCATTTCCTTAATATACGTAGATAGATTAAAGAATATTCCATCTTCTAATTGTTTTATTTGAAGTCCAAGGAAGAAGTTAAGTTCGCCCATCATGCTCATTTCAAACTCGTCATGCATGATTTTTGAGAATTCATCACACATGCCTTGACAAGTTGATCCGAATATAATGTCGTCGACATATATTTGGACGATTATGATGTTTGATTCTTTTTTCTTAGTGAACAGAGTGTTATCTACCATTCCCATTGAGTATTCATGTTTAAAAAGAAAAGCTTTCAACCTATCATACCAAGCTTTAGGAGCTTGCTTGAGACCATATAAAGCCTTCTTAAGTTTATAAACATGCTCAGGGTTCTCAAAGTCAATGAATCCTAGAGGTTGTGCTGCATATACCTCCTCATTGATGAGACCGTTTAGGAATGCACCTTTCACATCCTTTAGAACAACTTAAAATCTAATGCACAAGCGTAGGTAAGCAAAATCCTAATGGACTCTAGTCTAGCTACTGGTGCATAGGTTTCGTCATAATCAATTCCTTCTTTTTGATTACAGCATTGTGCAACTAACCTTGCTTTGTTCCTAAATACAATACCGTGTTCATCTAGTTTGTTCCTAAAAACCCATTTGGTTCCTATTATGGTGACGTCCTTAGGTCTTGGTACTAACTCCCAAACATCATTTGACTTAAATTGATTCAATTCTTCTTGCATTGCGATGATCCAACTTTCATCTTTCAATGCTTCATTTACGTTTTTAGATTCTATGATTGAGACAAAACAAAAGAAATTGCTTTTGTCTTGAGCTTGTGATCTAAGGGTTCTTTGGTTCAAGCTTCCTATGACATTGTTTAAGGGATGATTTCTAGATTCTTTAATGTTGGTGGTTTCGTCTATTTCCATGGTTTCCTTTTCTTGATTTATATCTACGTTTTTCATATGTTCTACTATGGCGTTTTCTTCATCTAAATAATCATCTACCAAAGGTGATGTTTTAGGTAGGGGAGGACTCTCATCGAAAGTTATGTTGAGTGATTCTTCGATGATCGTTGTTTCCTTATTGAGGACAATATAGGCTTTACTCGTTTGTGAATATCCTAGAAATACACCTTCGTAAGACTTTGGGTCAAACTTGGTGAGATAGTCTTTGGTGTTTAAAATGTAACATTTACTACCAAATACTCTAAAGTAATCTAGAGTAGGTTTCCTACCTCTTAAGATTTCGTATGGGGTTTTTCCTAGGCTTGGCCTAATAAGAATTCTATTAAGAATGTATGTGGATGTGTCTATGGCGTTATACCAAAACTTTTGAGGAATAGATTGTTCGTTTAGCATTGTTCTACTCATTTCTTGTAGAGTTCTATTTTTCCTTTCAACGACCCCATTTGATTGTGGAGTTCGTGGAGCTAAGAAGTTCTGAGTAATACCATTAGCATCACAATAAACTCCGAATTGAACTTCATTTTCAAATTCTCTACCATGGTCTGTCCTAATGAAAACTATGGTGCATCCTAGTTGGTTTTGAATTTTCTTGCTAAAGGTTTTAAATTGCTTGAAAGCTTTGGTCTTGTTCTTAAGAAACCTAGTCCAAGTGTACCTAGAGTAATCGTCCACTATTACTAAGGTGTAAAGATTTCCTCCATAACTCTGTATGGCGGAAGGACCGAAGAGATCCATGTGAAGAAGTTCTAGACATCTAAATGTTGAGATCATATTCTTAGGTTTATGACTAGAATGAGCTTGTTTCCCAACCTTACAAGCATCATAAAAGTGTTGGTCGAACTTAAGTTTAGGAAGATTCCTAACTAGATTCTTAGAAGCCAATGATTGTAATAAACGCATATTTGCGTATCCTAATCTTCTATGCCATAGGGTTGAATTATCACTTACCGTAGTTAAATATATATTGTTACTAGGTTTGTTACTAATCTTCATGACATATAGGTCACCTTTCCTAATCCCTTTGGCGATAACTTCTCCATCCTTTATGATCTCACTACCGTCTTCGGAAAAGATTACCTTACACTTATTATCACATATTTGACTAATACTTAAGAGATTAAAACTTAAGTTGTCTACATGTTCAACATTTGTTATAGTGAGAGAGTTATGAGTGATCGTACCTTTGCCGATGATATTACCCTTGAATTTACTACCAAAAGTGACATTACCTCCACTACATGCTTGATATGATGAGAATAGCTTGCGATTTTCCGTCATGTGATTAGTGCATCCACTATCTTTGATCCATTCGTCGGGCTCCAAGTCAATCCCCAGGCATATCTAATGATGATATAGACAAACTCAAACATATAAAATATTTTAATACCATAAAATATGTTGCTTGAATTAATAAATCAAGGAAGATGATCATATAAAAAGTGGTTGTTCTTTAAAAAGCCACCAGAGAGTGACATGTATCATTTCTTCTTCCTCTCTTTTCATCTAGTTGTGATAAACATTAAGATACGATGAACATCAACTTTTATAAAAAAAATTAAAAAAAAAAAAAGATAAAAATAAAAAAATTATGAAAACAATTAGAGTATTGATGAACATTTTGTATTAATGAACATTTTCTACTAATGAACATTTTGTATTGATAAACATTAATGAACACGTATTGATACACATAATGAAAACTGATAAAAGCGTACCGATGAACATAAAAATAACTAACGAACATTTAAACCGATGAATTAAAGAACACACATTGATAAACATAAAAAAAACTGATGAACCGACAAACACGTATTGCAGAATCGAAGTTTTATTCATCACAATTTTGAAGCTTTTATGAAAAAGTAAAACATTTATATTCTGATGAATACTTTCAAACTTTAAAATCACAAAATTACTTTATTGAGGTATGAACACCTTATGGGTGTACTCATGAATACTTGAAAAGTTATGAGTAAAAAACTTGAATAACAAAAAAGATGAATAATTGATGTTAGTTTAGGGTTTGTTAATCAAGAATTGTTATAGTAATTTCGTTTTGACTCATATTGATTGAAACCATAACCTTTTTTATAAATCAGTGAACTTTGAATTCCTAAAAAAGGTTGTATTTTATAATGATTGAACGAATGTATGATGAAATTAACATAATCGAAACCTAATTTTGTTATTTTTGACTGATTGAAAACTGAATTTTGGATAAAGATGTTCATTAGTGATGAAAAGGTAGATGAAGAATAAGAAAGAATTGTGAAAGAGAAAGGAAATATGAGCCACGTGTTAAGCTATAGTGATTTTTGAACTTTTTATCTTTTATCTACTTTGCGTAATATCACAACCCATTTTACCAAATAACACTCGCTTCTTCAAAAATAAACCACACTACATCAAACGTAGGGAACACAATCAAGCACGACATTATTTTGTGAAACAAAAACCCATTTGAAAATAACATGCCATTTGAAGAAATTTGGTCTTTCGTTTTATGTTCTTCCGTCAAAGAAAAAGAATTACTTAATTAAGTATTAGACCACATCCTAAAAAGGTTTTGGAAACTAAAATCATGTTATACTACTTTTTATTTCTTTAGATTTTAGTGTCACACGCATTTTATGTAACTTAGATTTATTAGACACCAACACAACTTTAGGTACGTGTTAGTTATGCAGAGTTGGTTCCACTCTAAGGGTGGGTGTTCAGGTACAAGGGATTTTTTGCACATCAAAAACTGGTTATAAGAGTATCCTGTTTAAACCTAAATTGTATGTGCGCCGACTAACAGAAATTATTGTGGCTTTCCGTTAAAACTGTCAATCTGTAACCGTTTAAGTTTGAGTCGGGTATTCCAACTCAGTAGAAAATCTTATTTGTCGGGTGTGCAAACTCAATTGCAGCTCAATAGAAAACATAATATCTTTGTTTTAAGATGAAAACCTTTTGTTGGACTTATATGTTAGACTCACATATACAATTTTCAACTTTTTTTCCTTTTTTATTTATGTAAAAGAGCTAGAATAACGTAAAAATATAAATATTGATTCACTATTAATAAGGGACAAATCAATTGGGTTCGTGGCGTTACTCATTAAATTATGTTTTCTTAATTAATAAAAACCAAAACCCCATTTAAAAATAAGTAAAAATAACATTCTTGTTCATTCCCCTTCCAAACGAAAACCAAACCACGCCCGAAAGGATGAAGTATTTTCTTCGGAGATCAAAAGCCATTAAAGACGGCGTACGAACAAGAAGCATGGCATCAATGGAACAACAAGATCAGGGTTCTGGTTCTAAGCGAAAGCGATCTCATAAACATGGTATACAAACCCCTCTTCTCTTTTTTATGTTCTTTAAAAATGATACATATTGTAGAAAGATTTTGGAAACTAAAACCATGTTATAAACTATCTTTTTATTGATTTTAGTGTCATGAAACATTTTATGTAACTCAGATTTACTATTAAAGACCAATAGGATTTTAGGTAGTGTCAGGTGGTGAGAGTGCACACTCGTGTAAGCGAATCTGAGGGTCTCCTAGGTGAGCGGGCTAGGAGCGGGCAGGTCAAGGGGATGTTTTTTACACCAAAACGGTTACCAGAATTTCCTGCCAAAGCCCAAACTGTAAGTACTGTTGGTTCCAGCTAAAACTGTCAATCTGGTGGCCCCAACTGTCAATCTCCTGGCGAGCAGATTGACAGTTTTAGCGGGAACCAATAGTCATTTCTGTTAAAACATCCCCTTGACACTGGCCAGGCTAGCAGAACTGACTGCTGGTTCCAACTAAAACTGTCAATCTGGTGGCTCTAATCTGCTGGCAAGTAGATTGACAGTTTTATAGGGTTTTTGCGGGAAATTCTGTTTTGGCATACAAAACATCCCCTTGACACTTGCCCGTCAGCAGAACTGACTGTTGGTTCCAACTAAAACTGTCAATCTGGATGCCAACAAAACTAGCCGTTGGTTCAGCTTGTTTGTTGGACCAATTGACTGTTGGTTCCCGCCAAAACTATCAATCTGTTGGCCCCACCTATGAATCTTTTGATCAACAAAAATGATTGTTGGTTTCAACAAAACTATCAAATTTGTTGCCTCTAATGTAAGTATGTAGGCCAGCGGAATGGCATAAAAGACTATTGCTTCCCGCCAACTCCTTAACTACCTAAACTCTTACTGTTTATTATAATTTTTTGTCTCATAAAACATACCAAAACATATAAAAATTTTTGGAAACTAGAACCATTACACATTGTCTTTTTTGGTAACTTTTGTGTCATTAAACATTTTATATGTAATTGAGATTTAGTAGATTCCAAAGGAATTCAAGATTAAGCTAACAATGGGTTAGTTGACGTGGAGTGCACACTCGAGTAAGCTAATCTGATTCAACCTGTGATAAATATTGGGGTGGGTTCCCACTTCCCGCACCCTAAGTTTAAATTTGATTATATAATATACTATATTTTTGTTCATTCTTGGTGTTAGTCCATTAACCCGTTTTTAATCATACAAATACTGGATGTTAGTTCATTCTTGTCTTATCCCAAGGCAATCAATAGTGTTGAAATATATATTAGGAAAATGTTATCTCTATACACAATTAAAGAATTATCAAACTGTTTGATTTTCAAAACCCGAAACAACTTATCATTTTTATTGCTCACTAGAATGTATCATTGTGTGTGATAAACTTTATGATCTGTTTGTTTCTGTGAATGCATTTTGCCGCAGATCAGCTAAGAATGCAGAAATCCAAGCGTTCCAGGGCTTCAAATCATGAGAATGGAGTCGATTACATCAGCAACATGCCGGACCCGATCCTTCATTTGATCCTTCAACGTCTTCCAACAATTGAAGAGGCTGTTAGAACCACCATTTTAGCAACCCGATGGAGATATTTAGGGACTTCAATTCCTTCTGTAGACATAGATTTTCGAGCTAGAGAGAAATTCGGAAAAACCAAATTCAGACAGTTCGTTAATTCGGTTTTAACAAACAAAACCGGGATAAGTTTGGATAGTCTTCGTTTAGATTGTGGTGGGAACTTTGACATGACTACTGTAAGGCGGTGGATTAAAGCAGCGGTTAAGCGCAAAGTCAAAAGACTTGACCTAATGTTTTTCTCCTGTGAGGTTAAGTGTGACAGCATTCCCTTGCCCGATTGTCTCCTAACTTGTGAATCCTTGAAGGAACTCAGGCTGTTTCCGTATAGATGTGCTATGCATTTGCCTGAATCTACAGGGTTTCGGGCACTTAGGGTTCTTGAGCTACACCTTATTTATTCTTACGATCTGAATTTAGTAGAAAAGATTCTTGAAAAATGTCCGGTACTCGAGGAGTTGCGTTTGATAGACAATGCGATTGTACAAGTTGATCCTATATGCATTTCAAGTCCGAAGCTCAAGACTTTGATAATTCTTTACAGGGAGAATATCATATACGGACATAATGGAACATGGTGTGGGGTTAAGGTTTGTTGCCCAGAACTCGTATCATTTGAGTTCGTTGGTCATAGAGGCCATTTAATCTTTGAGAACGTGGATAGGTTGAAAAAAGCTGTGATTCTCCCCAATGACGTAATGCAACAAGAAATATCTTTTGAATTGGGCGACACCGGATGTAAGATGTTGGATAAAATTTCTCATGTGGAATCTTTAAAGCTTAATCTTTACTTCATTCAGGTGCATACATACTTATTCTCTTTATGCAATTCATGTACGTCATGTATAATTGCATATGCAATATAACATTGTAACTTTTAATTTTGCCAAAAAGGGAATGATTACAGTTCTTATAGGATATACAGGGTATTTCTTGTCTTTCTAAAACTGGTTGCTGCAGAATTTTACTTGTGAATTGTATCTGGAAAGGAATATGATGTTTGGACAGTTCTTAATGTCTGGTCTTTAGTCAGTGAAAATGTAGAGGGTGCAAAAGTTTTTCTAAAAGTATTTGTAATATATTATAGCCTGCCACTTTACATAAAAATACTCTTCATCTGTATTTTATATTACTACATGGTTGCCGCAGAATTTTGCTCAGTGATTCTGAAAGTAATTGAACCGAATTATCACCATACTTAAAAAGTTACTAATAATTTCTGAGGTTATGATAAAGATTCTATCACTTGTATATCTTTCAGTTTCTTCAAGCCTTAATACCAAATTGGCATGTAAAATGAAATACAATTGATCAGTAGCATCTTATTGGGGTTTATTCTCGTTTATAAGCTTCTGGTTGCAAATTATTTATTCTCATTCAATCTAAAGTGGGTGATTATTTATTCAAATGTATGCTTACTGTCGTATGATAGTGCATTGATGTTGCCGGTGATCGGGTACATGCATATTTTAAAAATCTGAAGACATTGGAGATAACTACAACAATTGATCACTTTACCATGAATGCACTTATCTGGATTCTCGGATCTTCTCCAAATCTGGAGTCTCTCCATTTGATCATTCAAGAGGTAGCCTTCCTCATCTCAAATAGTATTTTCTTTTTTTGAATCATAATATTGAAGCTTCACATATTACCTTCACATGTTTTCTACTTTTTATTGCTGGTAGAATGTGTAGATTTTTTGGATGTGTCAAAACGGGCCAGGAGGAGTTGGCTTTCCAACACTTTTTTATGCGTTGTTATACGGAGTTTACTGTATTAGTGATGTTTCCAAAAGTTATTATCTGAATAATGATCTGATTGTTTGTTTGGAGCAGTTATGGGATTGTATACTCTTGCTTTTAGCTTGGGGCAACTTGTAAACTGCATGGCACACTTTTTAAGCTAATTGTTTGACCCGGTATCAATATACCTTCAGCCACATTGAACCGTTTTCTCATAGACGTATTATAATTCCCACCTTTACAGTTGTTTCAACTGTAGACAGTACTTTGAAACACGCAATCATCTTTTTGGGTGAAATTTTTTTGAAATTGGGATCATTAGGTTATCATTTGCAAGCTTCGGCAACTTAAGTATAGTTTGGGTTTCTGCAACCTTGATATTAACTAATTATATTGTTTGATGATATAGGAACAATTAAGGACGGAATACTGGGCGACTAATGAAGTTGAAACATGGAAAATCTTAACAAGTCATCTAAAAACAGTCAAATTTCTTGGATTTGATGGAGAAAAGCAGAAATGTGATATAGCCTGTTGCTTATTGGAGCACGGAAAGGCATTGGAGGAAATGGTTTTTATCTGGTGTAACACAGTCACATACCATGAGAAGGCAATGAAGTTGATGAATGAATTGTCGGAATTCAACAAGGCTTCTTCAAGCATGAAACTAATCTCCGTTCTCAAGGACCAATGAGACAAGCTTTGTGTTAACTGTCGTAACACGCACTTACAATCATATTTTGGGTTACTAGATTTCTGTGGCTTTTTACATTTGGTCCTTGTCAGGAACTTTGTTATGTCTAATAGACAATCTCTTGGTTCGTTTCTTTTTGAAGCTTAAATCTTTGTTCTTTCTACTTGCATTCTGTCCAAATGAGTCATGTTTGGTTACATTGCACTACTGGATAGATAAGAAGTATGATGCAGAAAACATAAGACCTTAAACATCAAAATGCTATTCATTATGTTGCTTCTTTTGCTGGTTCTGAGGCAGTTTTTCACTGGATCAGAGGTAAAAAAAAACAAGCCTGAAGTTGGTCAATTTACTAAAAACGAGATTCAATCTACCTGCACACAAATGAATTTACCGAAGTTCAGATTTCTGTTGACTTTAGTTACTGTTCTTTATGATGATCTAATTAAGAAAATTAACTACTGAAAAAAAAAGTGCAGCAATGATCAAATTTGTTTTTTCGTCTTCTGTTTTGTATAAGCGAACTAATGAACACATTCTAACCGGGTTGGCGGGATGTTACTATAAGCGGATCAGATTTTACAACCGCTATCATTATCAAAACCACATGCTGAGCCGGAAATCTAACTATCTAAATGATATGATGCTAGTTTTGTTTCTGTTGAAACTGTGTCAACCCAATCAATGTTATTACAAGTATTCAAACTTACGAAGTGTTTTTTTAGCAACTTCTAGAAAGAACAAAGAAACTTTGAACCAAAGACGACCTAAAAACTCGTTGTAAGAAACCACTAACTGACATCTGCATCGATCATGATGAGTACAACTCTAGTTTGGTCTGGTCCTAGTTCTATTTTTTTAGTCCAAGGCAAGTTTTGCAAACCCCTTGTTGGAATGCAACTTGTAGTCTGGCAACTGCAATGGTCATCAAGTAGTGTTATGATAATTAATGGGTCATGTACAGGTCTAGTGGAAACTTGCATAATTTACTAACAAACATATTAACAACATAAAATCCTGAGTACTTAAGTGAAAATAATCATGTTTTTGTAAGAAAAATGTACAAATCTGATGAGGTAACAAGCACTTGAACACAATGGTCTATGTGATCTGGTCATTAAAACTCAACTTGGGTCATACTCACTAGTTTTGGGCGGGTCAACGTTGGTGATAATCGGGTAAATGTTGTGTCATCTTTTGAGGTTAGTGTTGGACTACTGTAAACCCATGGGTATAACTTTATTAATCATCACTATATATAATAGTGAAACCCTAATACCCAAAACCCACAAACTGGGTTTGGGCCTAATTATCCACTAATACTCCCCCGCAGTTCGAGCGGCGAAATCGCGAAAGCTCGAACTGGAGTATTAAACTGAGAAAGCAAATTAAAACAATAAACCAAAATAAACTAAGAAAGCAAATTGGACACCAACAAAAGGTCGTCTCGGGAATTGATACCCTGGATTCGACACCAACAAAAGTCGTCTCGGGAATTGATNAAAAAAAACTATAATTTTTTTTTTTTTAATATCACCATCACCAACCCTAATACCACCGAACAAATCAACTAAACAGGAACTAAAGCAAACCAAACCAATTGCTAACGTTTCCAATATCTTCAATACTCTTAGCTTTTGTCATCCAACTATACATGGATCCACCTTGCATGAAATCAAGCCTGATGACGTGACAAATGAGTATAAGCAATCAGCCTTAATTTGTTACCACCGACTCATTATAAATCTTTATGCTCATCAACCAATTAAAATCAAGCAACCAATATTCCCTTTAAGATTGGCAAAGATGCAACACACTAATTGATTCAAACCAGCTCAGCTCGGATACTTACGACAAACATCGAACAAACGTTAGTAAATTTATCCTAATTATCAAATCCCAGGAACCATCTTATTTGTACTAGACAATCTCATTGGCTTGTTTTGCAATAACTTCGACACATTGATTCCTTCTTTGGATCTCAATGGTTTTTAGTTTCTATTCGTCTTTATGAAAACTATTCAAGATTGTGCCTTTATGGCTTAAAAAACCTGAGCATCCGATAGCCCATATTCTTCTTAACTTGATTGTAACTTCTTGCTGATTAAGAAGAAGACATGTTTGAGATGCTTTGAATTCAAATTAACACAATTCATTCTAGTTATGAATGTATGATGCCAAACACATTGATCTTAATGAAAACTAATTACTTTAATGAAACAGATCAAACATTGCATTCTTTTATAACAGTGAAGGTAGCAACACGACCGACCAGGTTGGGTTAGGTTGGGTAACGGGTCAAAACAGGTTCGGGTCGAAATGGATCATTTGGAAGATATTAAACATTTAGTCAAATCACTTGCTAGAGTGTCATGTATATCAGACATGAAAATTTCGCTTAAACATATAAAGTATAATCCAAAAATCTACTAAAACGAGCTTTCACTGGATCACAGCATAAAATCAGGCCTGAAGTTGGTCAAATTACTAAAAATAAGATTCAATTTATCCACGCACATATCAGTTGCTTCTAAAAGCGACATACGAGTGTTAACAATATGAAGAATATAAGTAAGAGCATGATATCCACACACATATCTGGTTGGTCATTGTAAATACTATTTGTCTTTATCAAGATTGTGCCCGTTTCGTGATTAAAGCCCGAGCATTATATGTATAAGATTGTCCATCGCCTTCTTGCCTTAATTGTACTTCTATTTGAATGAAAACATGACATATTATTAATGCTTTATCAACGATGTTCGATCAAAATCAGCAAGGAAATAAACACAATCATCTTGTCAAACAGAAATCAAATCGAAACTAAAACTTTATCCATTCAATCTCGATCACAACATACACTAAAAGAACTCAAAATACTGTAAACGAAAGAATTAAGAACCTCTCAAAAATCCATCTTAAAAAGTAACAGAATTAACCAACTAAACTAACAAGTAACAACCTTTCGGAACTAATCAATCAAACACTGTGGAAGGTATTCAGTCAGATGATCTCGGTAGCACGGCATGAATCAACGCTTCAAATATCGCCTTCAATCTATCATCAATACTAAAAATCCGAAACATCTCCTCAACAGATTTACCCTTCAACCGATCATGCAATGCTTTCGAAACCAAAACATGCAAGCTTTCGATACCCATAACCCTAGCAGCATTCGAAACATAAGTCAGAGTCACTTCATTCATTTATTCAACAAACTCGACGTCAAACGATTTCAAAGCCTCCTCATTGTCCTTATCAGTGACGTGTTTTCGACAGTAGTCGATGATCTTTGGGAGAGTTTGTGCGTTGACTCTTTGGGACTGGAATGATGATTCTGGAGGGATCTTGTTGGATGGTTTGTTTGATTGTGAGTGAGAGATGTGCTGCGGTTTCTTCGATGTCGAATGCGTGTCCATCGGAGCTCTTCAATATGATTGTTCTTGATGATGATGATGGCGTCATGATTTTGAGTTTTGAAGGTATGAAAAATGGCGGATGCATGTTGTTAGCCTTTTTAATGTATTAGAACAAATGTTTAGTGTTTAATGTTAAGACAATATTAGTTAAGTATGTATTTAGTTTTATGAATTGTAATTGGGTCGAATTAGGTCTGCAACATGGGTCCAAATCTGTTAACCCAAACAGGCCCATTGCAGGCAGTTAGGGTAGTTAGTTGGAAACGGTTTTATCTCAAACAAACACAACGTTTGAGTAAAGCATTGCATCGTTTAGGTTTATATAAGTATGTGATTTTCGACCTGTGAAAATCACAACAACCTTTTATATCTATAAAGTCAAGTTTAGTATATTTTANTCAGAACCATTTTGGTGTTAGGCTGGAAGATGAAGATGAAGAACAACACAGCAGTCAAGGAAGTAATGACTTTGATGTCATTACTTGAAGATTACAGCAAGCAGACTCAGGAAGAATTTGATGCTAAAACATTAGGGGGGGAATTGTTAGCCTTTTTAATGTATTAGATCAAATGTTTAGTGTTTAATGTTAAGACAATATTAGTTAAGTATGTATTTAGTTTTATGAATTGTAATTGGGTCGAATTAGGTCTGCAACATGGGTCCAAATCTGTTAACCCAAACAGGCCCATTGCAGGCAGTTAGGGTAGTTAGTTGGAAACGGTTTTATCTCAAACAAACACAACGTTTGAGTAAAGCATTGCATCGTTTAGGTTTATATAAGTATGTGATTTTCGACCTGTGAAAATCACAACAACCTTTTATATCTATAAAGTCAAGTTTAGTATATTTTACCCGTTACTGTTTCATTGCAGAATTCCACAAAGCACACAACTTTCAAAACCATGAAGCACATGCTTAAACAACGAATTGTTGGCTCTAATCCTGTGAACAATTGGTATCAGAGCAAAGGCTCTAATTCGTGGGAAAAGCCAACATTCAAACCAAACACTAGTTTCCAAAGTGGCCGTTATCTTTTGAGAGAAACACCCAAAAGATTGTACCAATGGAACACAAGAGTAAAGAAGTGTATTTCACCAAAAGGAAAGGAATTTCCTGGCACTCTGTCTTGGATAACGAGGCATTCAATGCCACAAAGAAAGGAGAAGCAAGGAAAGGAAAAGAAAAAATGACTGCAAATGAGAAAAAAATCAAAGTGCTATATATGCAAGATGAAAGGACATGCCTTTTGGGCATGTGAAAGTAGGAAGAAACTGGCAGGGGTCGAATCACAACAAGAGATTGAAATCACTGAAAAGGTAATTGAAGAAGAAAGGAGATACCCAGAAAAGGTTCATGTCATTGGTGATTATTTGGTTGAAAGCACAAATGATTACACTTGGAACGAGGTCTGGTATGTCTGTAAGAGTTATAAATTCCATATGTGCCCTATGAGAATGTTATTCAATGATGTTCATTACAAATTTAAGATGATAGGTAGGAGGAAAATAAAAGAAAATTTATATTTTCATATGGGATTGGTAATGTTACTGTCAAAACAAGGAATGGTGATTTAGTGGTTAGACATGTACAATACACACCTGAGGTTTCTCCTAATATACTCAGTTTAGAATTATTAGAAACACAAGGTTTCTCAGTGAAGATCAAGGATAGGGTATGCAGTATATTCTATATGTATGATGAAGCACCTAGCATGCAGTTACCTATTGTTGAAGAGACAGGGATGAAAGTGGGGCCAAGAGAGGTTGTAAATGATCACAACCAATACTTACAAGAGTACTTTGAATCCATTGACCCAAAGGATGAGTGCTCTATAGTAAAAGGATTGGAAGACTTGGATTGGAACAAAGATGTTACCCAGGATTACATGGATGATGAGTACCTCAGTTTCAATGGAACCTTATATGCTTTAAAGGTTAATTCTTTTTCTAGGTTTCTCTCATTCATGAATTTGTTGGAAAAGGATAATCTGTTATATAAAAATTGGGAGGTGTTCAACAAAATATTTATAGATATGTTAAGATGGTTTTACCTTGTGCACTTGAACTATGATGCACTGGAAACCATACCACGTGTTGTCAAGGATGTAGAATTGAATTTACTATGTCTGCTAAAAGTTGTTGAAATTTTGGGAGGCTATTTCTCAGTCACAATTGGTGATAAATGGGGAACAATAGCACAGTTACAAGGCCTGGATATCAAAGATGGTGAAGCAGTAAGAGACTGCTACAAAAAGTTTGTTGATCTAGTTGTAATCTACCATGAAACTGCTCAAGTGCCTTGGGTTGAAAAGCCTTTAGAAGTGGGAGAAACAAGCAAGAAAGCTGATGCCATGGACCTGCTAGGCCAGAAGGACAAGAGGGTGAAGGATGGAGCAATAGAGACAAGTCAGAACCATTTTGGTGTCAGGCTGGAAGATGAAGATGAAGAACAACACAGCAGTCAAGGAAGTAATGACTTTGATGTCATTACTTGAAGATTACAGCAAGCAGACTCAGGAAGAATTTGATGCTAAAACATTAGGGGGGAAATTGTTAGCCTTTTTAATGTATTAGATCAAATGTTTAGTGTTTAATGTTAAGACAATATTAGTTAAGTATGTATTTAGTTTTATGAATTGTAATTTGGTCGAATTAGGTCTGCAACATGGGTCCAAATCTGTTAACCCAAACAGGCCCATTTCAGGCAGGTAGGGTAGTTAGTTGGAAACGGTTTTATCTCAAACAAACACAACGTTTGAGTAAAGCATTGCATCGTTTAGGTTTATATAAGTATGTGATTTTCGACCTGTGAAAATCACAACAACCTTTTATATCTATAAAGTCAAGTTTAGTATATTTTACCCGTTACTGTTTCATTGCAGAATTCCACAAAGCACACAACTTTCAAAACCATGAAGCACATGCTTAAACAACGAATTGTTGGCTCTAATCCTGTGAACACATGCATGCTAGGAGTATATATTTATAGAAAGAAAATTATTTAACTTACTCTAACAGAATATAGCAATTAGAACCAAAGGTATTTAAAGTTTATAATAAAAGTCCTCCAACTTATGGTAAAAAAGTATAAGTTTAGTTTTGTAATTAACCCTCTTATATTAATAAGTGAAGTATTTAATCATACATGTAATTGGTGTTATGAGTGGAGTTTTATTTAAACAGTTTATCAACTAAATTATGTTTTAGAATAACTAATAAGGTTTAGGTCGCAAAATAGCAACATAATTTTTTCTAAAGTTTCATCTTAGTACATGAACTATAAAAAGTATCATTAAATGCAACGAACTTTCATAAAGTGTAACCGATATGCACATTTGGTATTTTGATGTGTTGTAACTAACATGTGTCACTATTTTTAACGTGACAACACATCAAAATGTACATATTGAAACACTTTATAAAAGTTTGTTACATTTAATGATATTTTATATAGTTCACGACTTCACGTACCAAAATTCATTGCTATTTGAATTTGTCACCTAAACCCTAACTAATATATATTTACTCTGTATAAGTGTTCAGAAGGAACTAAACAACTTTATGATCATTCAAATTATTTTGATTAAGTGTATAGGACTTGGTAAAAAAGACTTCTACTTGATTATTGAGTTTGTAAGGCTATTGACAGTGGGCTGAAAAAAATCGGTCACGAATAAGGGTCGACCGATTTGGATATCGGTCGGCACCACTGTGGATCTAAGTTTTGAAATCGGTCGCCGGAGAGGAAGAAGCAATATGGGTCGAGCAAACAACCAATTATGAAAGGTTGTATTAAAAAAAATAATAATAAAAAAAAATAAATAAAAAAAACTATTTTTTCCAAAATCTTTACCACTTTTCATCCTAAATAAAACACAACTTTTATTAATACTTCAAATTTAAACACACATTAAAATTAAAACATGAACTACGACAAACATGAAACATAAACTACGATACTTAAACATAAAACTAGGAATAAAAAAAAGAATCATCCGACACATAGCCCTCGTGACTCGAATAGGAGGCACTCGAATCGTCCTCACTCGATGGTCACGGGGCAATCCATTTTGTATTCGCCATGCTGCTCGACGGTTTCTCCGAGCCTGTTTAGCTCTTAAGTACTCCTCACGAGCTCTTGCCACACATTCTTCCTCTGCTTCAACACGTAACACTTCTTGCATATCTTGCTCATGCAGTTCTTCAGCAGTCAACGCACGTGCATTGGGTTGGTTTTGTGGTGGATAGTTTGCCCGTGGATTGTTCACCGGTTGATCGGGTTGTTGTTGGAGTACCGGTGGATTGGGCAATGGTTCATTATCCGGTGTGAATACCAGAAAGATGTCTTTCGGTGGAGTGTTCGCCGGTGCATTCAGAATTGTGCTGGAGCTTGGGAATTGCTGAAAAAAGTCATGGTGGCTTGGGAATTGCTGGGAGAAGTAACGGTGAGTCGGGAATTGTTGGGAGAAGTCACGGTGAGTTGGGAATTGTTGGGAGAAGTCTTTGCGAGACATTGTTTGAGAGAATTGTTTGTGAATTATGTATGATTTGTGAAAGAATTATGTGTGAATTGTCTGACCAATAATGAGCTGTGAATGGGTGTTAAATAAGCTCATAAATCCCGCCCATTGATTTGAACTTCAAATTCAAAAAAATCCCGCCCACCAACTTTTGAATTTCAAAGTTTAAAAGATCACGTTTTTTTTTTTTTTTTTTTTTTTTTTTTTNATACTATTCTTCACACACTTCTAAAGCATTTCAAAATGAATAATCGTTGGTCAATGGAAGAAGAAAGCTTGCTAGCTAACGTATGGCTTAGACTTCACGAATCTAGAGACCTTCTGAATGAACGTTCTTTTTGGAATGCCTTTACTCAAAGGTTCAACGATCAGACTCATGGTGAGCACCGTAATAAAAATAGTATTATGGCACAATGGAAAAGAATCAACCTTGAATGTCGTAGGTATAATGATATTTACAAAGAGTTGCAGCGTACAAGTCAAGACCCTTGTCTTCTCAGCAATGCAAACCGAATTTATCATGAACGCCATGGGAGAGGGTTAAGATATCAACATGTGTGGTTCATTCTGAGAAACCATTACGCATGGGAAACAGACCATGCGTAATAGTGTTTTATGTTAACTATTCTCGTATCGTGTTTTATTTATTTTCCGTATCGTGTTTATGTTATGTGTTGTCGTGTAATGTTTACGTTTAATTTTTAGTTGTTTAATTCAGTATCGTTTCGTTTATGTAATGTTTACGTTTTATTAATAAAATTTGTGTTTGTGTTAAAATAGTTTTATTTTTTATTTATTTATTTTTTTTAAGAAAAAAAAATGAAGGTGATGCAATATGGGTTGCCACTGTAATGAGAGAGGTGAATATGGGTTGAGGAGAGAGAAAGCTGAGGTGGCAGCCGGAAAGATGATGCAATATGGGTTGCCACTGTCACTAGCCTAACACATGCAAAGATCACTTAAGTAGGCACCCATGGAACTAGCTAGGATCGTACACCACACTCTATATATATGGTAAGCGTTTAAACGCAAAAAGATCAAATATAAAAAGTNCATCGATCACACTTTCCTCTGTCAATCTGTACGCCCGCTGTGTGGGCCAACAAGATTGTCTCTAGACATTATGTATCTTTAACAATGATACTTTTAAACACATGGTTATTTAATAAATATGATTATTATAAAAATTCTGGGAATTAAAGTTATGCGAGAAAATTAGAATTAAGCAGGTCTTTGATTAGAGGCGTCGGGACGACGGTAGGATGTATCAGGAAGTACGGCGGTCGGAGGAGGGAAGTAGTGTGTGGGTAGGGTTTGGTGATGACTGATCCGGAGGGAGAAGACGGAGAGGGAAAGAGCTGGAACAAAGGGGGAAGGAGATACGGATAGGGGAAAGAGCGTGTGAGAAAATTGAAGAAAATAAAGAATCACTGTTATATCATCTGGCAAAAAATCACTTATATCTTACTAGTGGCAAACCGAGAATGAAGTCGAAAAAATAAAATGAAAAGAAAGATCATCAGAAAGAACCAAGAAGAGAAAAAATAGTATACTAATATACACAAAATGTCACTTGAATTAGAAATAGAATAAGAACAAACAAGTTCCAACCTGTCACCTTTGTATAATTTTATGCATCTTTTTAGGCGTTTAAACGCTTTACCATCTATCATACTACGAATAGTGTTTTATGTTAACTATTCTCGTATCGTGTTTTATTTATTTTCCGTATCGTGTTTATGTTATGTGTTGTCGTGTAATGTTTACGTTTAATTTTTAGTTGTTTAATTCAGTATCGTTTCGTTTATGTAATGTTTACGTTTTATTAATAAAATTTGTGTTTGTGTTAAAATAGTTTTATTTTTTATTTATTTATTTTTTTTAAGAAAAAAAAATGAAGGTGATGCAATATGGGTTGCCACTGTAATGAGAGAGGTGAATATGGGTTGAGGAGAGAGAAAGCTGAGGTGGCAGCCGGAAAGATGATGCAATATGGGTTGCCACTGTCACTAGCCTAACACATGCAAAGATCACTTAAGTAGGCACCCATGGAACTAGCTAGGATCGTACACCACACTCTATATATATGGTAAGCGTTTAAACGCAAAAAGATCAAATATAAAAAGTGACAAGATTGCGACACTTGTTATCTTATTCTACTTAAGTCAATGACATTTTGGTAATTATATTATTCACCTATTTTCTTCTCTTCTTGAGTTCTTTCTATCTTTCTTTCATTTTATTTTTTCGATTCATTCTCTTTCCAACTAGAATATAACTGATTTTTGCACAATAATAACCATTTGATTCATTTATTCATTCATTCAATTTCATATTTTATTATTCTTTCATTTGTTCATCTTTAGCAAAATTAGGGTATTTTTAACGTAGCATCTATATCGTAGAGGTTACTTTGTTTCTACGTCGTAGAAGGCACGGCTAATACAAAACCTGCATTTCTCAACTTTTTCGAAAACAAGACTTAAATTCAATGGAAATTTTTAAAATCATATTTTATTCAACATAAAACCATTGTTTAAGTACATAATTCATTTATAATGTCAAGAAAACACAAATTCACCAACACTCGGGCATTGTCCAAGCGCCCATTTTGAACCATCTCACATACTTAAACTTTACTTGTTCATTTATATTACCAACTTGAAATCTGAACTTTAAAAACATTTAAGAACTAAAATACATTTTTTTACGGTTACATTTTTGGGGTTTAACTTGCTCTGTAGTATGGTGTCCATTTCTACTTGTCTAACACATAAACGACAAGCTCTTCCATTCATTTATTTCATCCTTAAGGCCATAGCTCACTGACCATAACTTATCCACATAGCCTACAAAAATTCGACTGCTAATCATTTTATACCACAAGAATTCTCTTACTCCATATCTCATATCATTCTTCTTTTTTACTTGCCACACCTGATACTTAAACGTAATCCCGAGTGCACTTTCACTTACCACGAACGGTACTAGCTCTTAGCCCGAAGGGTGCTATTTCACAAAAACAATTATAACATCGCAGTTTACTATTTTCACACTATTTCATGACATACTATTGGTATTAACTTTATGCTTCACTTATACATGATACCTTATGCTAATCACGTCTCATATGCCTTCTATTTAACCCACATGGTCCACTATCGCCATGATCATTCCTGATAACAAACTATGAACAATCCAAAGCTATGAAAACTATAGCATAAGAGATATAATAAACTTTTCAATGGTGTAGATCTTTATTGAAGAAATCAAAGATCACAAAGTGTTACACGGAAATAATACTTAGTTGAATGACAACAGAAATACTCTTTAATCAAGCATACTTAAACAAAGTATAAATTTGCAAGTGAACTTTTAAGGTCATTGATTGGATCAAGGACCATCTGTGAATTCAAACAGAGTAAATGCACTTTTTAAATGTTTACAATAAATATGAAGTGGTGAGCATCTACTATGACCAACATTCTCTTTATATAAGGGAGTACGAGGATGTCACGTGTGCCATAGTTGGGACTTGTCAAGCATTTAGTAGAAAAACACATCTTCCATTAAATGTTTCTATTCTTGGAAACTAGAGGTGGCAAAACGGGCGGGCCGGGCGGGCACGGGCTACGGGCTAAACGGGCTACGGGCTAAATGGGCTATGGGCTAAATGGGCGCGGGCTAAACGGGCGCGGGCCAAACGGACGCATATTATACGAATCGCTTAAAAAAAAACCTAAAACAACCAAAAAAAAATTCTTCAAACGTAACACCTCATTTATTTTTAAGTAACAAAATATACTATATCAATTTAATGTTCTCCAATTGAGAGAAAAACATGTGTCCATTATACCCATTTAACTTCTAAATGGGTAATATATGTCCATTTTAAAAAAA